>CADDXX010000794.1:21707-36673 GCA_902810485.1 Alauda arvensis
GGGACACGGGCACAGGGACACGGGCACAGGGACATGGGCACAGGGACACTGGCACAGGGGCTGTGACCAGCTGTGCCCCGCATCAGGGTGGTCCCAGTGCCACTGGGGGGGCTCCGGCTCGCCGTGCCCACCACGGGCMGTGGGGAGGGAGGCAGGGCCCGGCTGCTCCCCCCGAGACACGCAGGGCACAGCCCCGGTCCCTCGGCCAGGCAGAGGCAGCCCCAGGAGCCTGGCCCAGACCCAGCCTCCGAAACCGCTGCTATTTTAAGGGCTTGCAGACAATTTTTCTTAAATTTATCGAGCCCCAGGCCAGGAGTTGGTTCCAAAGGAAATGTTTCCTTAGTAAAAAAAAAAAAAAAAAGGGAACCACAGAGGAAGCTTTAAATGCAGCAGCCTCGGCCTCCTTGCCTTATCCAAGAGCCGGGCAGTGACCTGGAAAAGCAGAGCCGGTTCTCAGCCACCCGCATGAACAGGAATGTGCTGGGGGAGCAGGGCTGTGCAAACAAGTGTGAGGAGAGCATCAGGAGTAYCGGGGGCACCAGATGGCCGTCACAGGGCTGCGGGACAGCAGGGATGCTTCCAGCAGGCGGCCACCCTCGAGGCAGAGGGARCTGCTGCTTGAGTGCCTGAACTCCCGGAGAGGGACAGTGACATTCCTGGCAGCCACAGCCCGCCCCGTCCCTCCCCCACAGACAGGAAACCGTTCACTTTTTCTCCTTCCAGTCCGTGTGCGATGTTCCTGTTCCCAGCAGAGTGGCCATTGCTGCTGTCCCCAAGCCAGAGGGGCTGGGGCTGGCACWCAGCASTGGCTCCCGTGGGTGCTGCTGGRTGGATTCCYCACCCACGGGCTCTGAGYGGGGCCAAGGGCAGATGGACAGCAGCTCACGTGGCTCTGCGCAGGCCTGTTTGCCTGCCTACATAAATTAATCAACGCTAATTGGCTTTTTCGGTAAGTCCTCTTTGCGGGAGCTCTGCGAGGGAAGACTTTGAAGTGGGGCTGTGAGTGGCAAAGTCTTTATTTAAACACGCAGCGCTGCACAAGGACAGGCTCCCAGCACCACTCCCTGCTCCCTCCAGCACGGATAACAACAGGTTCAGATCTCCAGCATAAATTCCACTTTCCATTGTGTGCACCCAGTTTATTTMCATCTCACTGGTTACAGGAACAAACAACATTCACCAGAGGTGACACTTGACAAGAGCTGGCTGTGCCCAGTGACAGGACACAAACCACTGGTGCCACSGAGCCTTTCCCAAACAAGGGACCGTGGCCCAGCTCTCCCCATGTCCACAGCGCCAGGATGGGACAATCCCTCAGTTTAGGAGGGTGAACACTCTGCCAGGGGTGTGGGAAATGGGTGCTGCAGGTCAGAGACGTGCGTGATGCAGAAATCCTGTGCAGAGATGARCTGCTCCAGCTGCCCTCTGCATTAGTTCTGAGATGATGAAGGGAAACGTGGGAGCTGTCTTCCCCTGCCCTGCTCCCACCAAGCTGCCTTTCCTGTGGGTTCCCAGCCCTGCCTAAGCAGATCCAGTGCAGTTAAGCTGTTAAGCTCACCTGAACAGGGCTGCTCTGTGTGAGGCTGCCAACCCAGAACRACTCCAGAACACAGACACACATTCAGAGACTCCCCACACCAACAAAGGATTTAGACATTTCCAGCTCTCCAGTTAATAAATAATTGGCTCCAGAAGCACTGCAGTGGTCCGAGGCAGGAGAGGATGGGGCTGAAGCTGTGGCACAGCAATGGCTTTTCCCTCCTCAGGGCTCTGGGTGCACAGCAGAGCTTGGTCACTGCTCCAGTCTCCCAGAGACTGAGACAAGATCCATGACAGAATGAAAGTGTGAGGGGCTGAAAATGGGAGCACAAGGTTGGGGTGGCCATTGTGGGGCCACAACTGGACTTGTGCCAGGCTGAGCATCGCCCAGCAGCCCGTGGGAATTTACTCCCAGTCACGTCCCACCTGAGCCCCCAGCTCCAACAGCAGCTTCAGTGTCACTGGGAAAGCATCACAGGGYAGGAGAGAGGGTGTGACTGCAGGTATGAGTGCCCCAGCAGCCCCAGGCTGTCACCCAGCACAGCCATGGCAAGAGGCAAAGGACTTGCTGAGGGGCCAAGGAGCCTTCAGGCTTTTCACAGCATTGAGAAAGTAGCAGCATAGAATCATCCCTCAAGCCCAGTGCTCACTCAGTGTCCAGGGCCTCTCATCTCCACCTGGGGCTGGGATGCAAGCAGGTGGAGGGGGATGCTCTGGACAAGAGCACAGACTGAGGCTCCAGGTTTCTTACTCTTCTTGCAGTTGGCTCAAAAAGCAAGTGCTCAGAGGAGGGGTGGCCCTGAGGCAGCGTCAGTGTCCATCCAAACAAGGAGAGCCCCGCTGCCTTCAGCTCATTCAGCATCAGCTGTAATTGCCAGGGCCACCCAGAGGGATCACAAAAACAGAGATGTCATCACCAGAGCCCAGCTTGTCGTTGGGCAGCCTCCAGCCCCGCTCCTTCAGCACGCCCCGGGAGCGCACCACCAGCTCCTGGGCCACCATGGTGTACCTGCAGGCACAGCAGGGCACGGCTCAGCACCGAGCCCTGAGCCCCTGCTGCAGCATCCTGGAGGGAGGGAGAGGCTGGAGCAGCTAGGGGTGCAGGGAAGGGTTCCTTGGAGAGATCCAGGCTCAGATGGGCACATCCAGGGGAGCAATGCAGGCTGCAGGGCCCGGAGGGATGAGTGGCCACAGCACTGCCCTGAGGAGCCAAGGGGAGGGGGGGGAGTGCACCACATCCCTCTGCCCACCTGCAGCTCACCTGCACGGGTCGTTGGGCTCGTAGCTGGTCAGCACCTCCATCACCACAGCAGCCACCTCCTTGTCGTTGGTGACATCCCAGAGCCCGTCGGTGCCCAGCACCAGCACATCGTCAGGGCAGTGCTCGTACTGCGTGAGGTCATACACCCTCACCTGGCAGGGAACAAGGGGGAGAGGCACAGGAGGCTCCTGCTGCACGGGGCATTTCGTGGAGCTGGTCCTGCTGGGTGGCTCTGGCCATTGCAGGAAGCCCTGACAGCCACAGCCTTACCTCTGGGAAGCAGGACAGGAAAGGCTTGATGCGGATGTTGGAGCTGAACACCTTGAGGTCATGGTCTCCCAGGCCTCTGGTGACCCCAATTGTGGCCATCATCCGAGCCTGGAGAATGGTGGGATCAAAAAAGAACTTTAAGCAGCTTTATTTCCAGCTCCACTTCCCAGCTGAGAACTGGTGATGACAGCGCTCCCAAAAACGGGCTGAAATCCCCCAAAACAGTGAGAGCAGGCAGTAAACAACCCCTGCCAAGCTTCTGCCACAGTACTTTACCTTTTTGCCCTCCCCAAAAATAAGTGGAAACTTCAGGTCATCCTCTTCTATCTTTTTGTAAGCCCTGGTTAAAATAAGCCAGAGACAAGGTGTCAGCAGGGGAAGGCTTCCCTCCACTGACCCCTYGGGACCTGGGTACCCAGTGAGCCCCCTGCCCTGTGGGAGGGGGTGCCAGAGAGGAGCAGCCAGCACAGCAGAGCCCCAGTGCCCCCAGTGGGGTGGGGGTTACCAGCCATTCATGTTCTGGTCCCTGTAGAGCATCTTCTTGCCCAGCTCCTTGGGCTGGATCCTGCGGGGGAACTCCAGGTGTGTGAACTCCTTSCCCAGCAGCTCGGGCCTCAGCAGTGCCTGCAGGAAGAGGTGGCAGCTCAGCCTCGGGGCTGGCAGAGAGGGAGCCCTGCCCAGATCAGGATCCACCATCCACCAGGGCTTTGGCTATGACATTCCGTGGTGGGAGAACTTCTGCTGCTCYRGAGCCACTSGAATGGGTGCTGGAAAAGCAGCTTCAAAGCACCCACCTGTGCTAAGCCAGAGGGGAACTGGAGCTGAGGACAGCCATGCCAGCACTCAGCAAGAAGGTGAAGCTTTTGCATAGAGAGTTTTGGGAAATAAAGATCTCCAAAAGGGATGAATCAAACACCAGCAAATTCCAGGAGAAGCTGGAATTTACCCAGAAGGAGCCGTAGCTGCAATGGCAGGCTCAGTGCAGGGCACTCACCCAAGGAAGAGTGATGGGTCTTTTCTGAAAGTGTCCCAGCTGTGACAAGGGACAAGCAGCAGCACAGAGCCCGAGCCAGGGCAGCCCCAAACCCTGATGGAGCACAGTGTGAGGGGGACCAGGAACAGGGAGTGTTGGAAAATGCCAAAGGGGAAAGAAAAGCAGGAAGAGAAGAGGAGATCCCTTGGGAAGATGGGGTGGCAGGGGGCTGGTTCAGAGGCGTGGAGACTCCCAGCCCACTCTGGGGGAGCCCTGACCACAGCCTCAGCATCGTGAGGCAGGGCATCATGTGGCAGAGCAGCGTGTGCCTGTCCCCAGCCTGTCCCCAGCCTGTCCCCAGCCTGCACCCTGCCCTCTGATTCTGAGCACAGCAGTTTCCTCCTCTCGGTCATTCAAAAATAGATTCAGTGTTTTTCCAAGTACATTGCAAGCCAGGAAATTTCGTCCAGCAAGACCTTCTCCAACACAAACTCCTCCTCCCCTGTGCTGCCCTCAGAGAGGTCTTTGTAACCTTAAAGAGTCTCCCTGGGTGGCACCRGGGGATTCATCCGGGAGAGGGACAGGGCGAAAGGCAGAAACTCACTGGCACACTCAGCTCTGGCTCTGCAGGAGCAGCCAGGGGAGGAGCAGGGCTCAGCAGAGCACTGCAGCTCCTGTGACAGTGAGAGCGAGCAGGGAGGGAGCCAGGCTCCCCCCAGGTCCCAGCAGCCAGGCAGGGGATGCTCCCTGTTCCCTGAACAGGACAAGAGGGACCAAACTGGCTCCATGCAAACGCACCAAYCCAGCCCCATGCCAAAATCCTGGGCTCTCTGTGTGCCAGCTGTGCCAGGCTCACAGTGACAGACCCTCACACKGAGCCACAGCAAACCAGGGCTCTGCCAGCCACAGGATGCCCCCATGCCAGCTCCCTGCATCCCAGYGCCTCTTCCCACCCCAGGGAGCAGCCTGGCATGGACAAGTGCCGAGAGCAGGTCCCAGCCCTGGGGCTGCCCTTGGCTCCAGAGCCCCACCATGGCAGCAGCCCAGCAGGCAGCACAGGGGRCTGGGAAGAGGCCAGGAGGTGTTTCAGCAGCAATGAGGTCAGAAGAAAGGTCTTCCTTACTAAAAACTGCAGCCTCTGCCTCTCTGTCTCTGGAGTAAACTCCCTGGACATTGGRATGATTTCCCCGTTACGGATGATAATGGCCCTGCAATGAAACATGGAAGGATGAGATTAGAGAGAAGGAGAMTTGGTGGGGGAGCTGAGCCTGGCTCTGCAGGGCTGATTCCCAGGAGTGGTGCAACCCCTTCCCCTCTGCTGCCCACCCTTTTGCCAGCCTGAGGCAGGGGCTGCTCCCTGGGGTCACTGCCCTGGGCAGGGCAGGGCAGGGCATCCCTCCCTCCTGGGCAGGAGAGGGGCAGGGAGGAAGGGGAAATGGGAGAGGAGCAGGGGRCAGAGGGGAATGAAGCAGAACAAATCAAAGGACAGGATATGGTTGGAAAAGGAGCAGCACAAAGGTGGGGCACCCTCCTTTAGAGGGGAGCTGCACACAGGAGCAGGGGCAGGAATTGGCTGCAGCAGGACAGGGGTGCAGGTGCCCATCCCACACCAGCAGTGTCACTTGCTGCTGGGGCTGCTCTTACAGTTTAATGTCTCAAAAAAAACAAAAAAAGGTCTGATTATGAGATGCTTCTGGATATGGTAAGCCCAAGGATCTCCAAGACTGGTGGCTGTGAGTCTCCTCCAATGATACAAGGCCAGGCTGAGTTCAGCTCTGGCTGTGTTTGATCCCTGAGAAGGCAGCACAGGCATTACCCAGAGGCAGGGTCACAGCCTCAGCATCCTCCTGCCATCCTGCCACAAGCAGAGGCATGAGGGATCTCCTGATCTCCTTCTCTGTCCCAGAGCTAGCGCACATACAGCCTCAGAAAATGGACCAGAGCCTGTGTTTGCTGTTCTGACATTGCTGAGGACAAGGCAACCTGCACGAAATACCCAGAGCAGCTGTAGCTGCCCCATTCTTGGAAGTGTTCAAGGCCAGGCCAGACAGGCTTGGAGCAACCTGGGATAGTGGAAGGTGTCTGCAAATGGCAGGGGGTGGAACAAGATGAGCTTTAARGTCCTTTCCTACCCAAACCATTCTTTGATCCAATGATAAATGCAGGGCAGTCCAAGCCAGCTTCACCTGCAGTGTCACCCTTAGTGCAAGGTGGAGCTGCCCTTGTGCCCCTGCTCGGGGGTTTGAGCACACACAGGTGCAGTTTCAGTACCCACCCCTGCAAACACCCATGGCAATCAAAATGCTTGGGCTCCCAGCTCCCACTGCACTTGTCTGCACATGGCTTTGTGTCCGTCCTTGTCCTGAAACAGGTCACTGCCATGCAGTGCACTCTGAAATGACTCCCTGCCCGTTTTTGAAAGCTTTGCTGGGCACAGTTTTCCCTCTCCAAGCTGCAGCCCAGCTCCATGGAGCAGCAGGGGCCGGGGTGTGATGCTGAGCCCTCTGGGCAGCAGAGAGGAGGATGTCAGGCAGGAAGGGAGCACACCCCAGATTTTGGGAGGCAATTGCACAGCCCTGTGTGTGCACCCAGCAAGCACACAGATCACAGCAGGGCACATTGTCCCCAGGGCATGGAGCAGGCAGGGGAGGATGACTCTGCCCAGTTCTGCCACCTTCACCCTCCCCTAGGCAGGGATGGGGCTGGGTGTTCCTCACCAGCCACCCCTGTGGCACCTCCTCACCCCATGGGGTGTCCCCAGTCACTGAGCAGAAGGGGAGGGTGCCCTGTGGGGCTGTACCTGCTGTCCCCAGCGTTGGCCACGTAGAACTTGCCCATGAGGTAGATGGCAGCCAGGGCACAGCAGCCTCCGGGGAGGTGCTGGGATGCCCTCTCCTGCTCGATCTGGTCATCCTGGGGAGACAGAGAGGCTGCAGGGTAGCTGGGCACCCCCAAACAGCACCTGGCTGCTCCAGCAGCACCTCAGCTCCTGTGGGAAGCAGTGGCCAGGAGGGTACCTACCCCCACACAGCCAGGGAGTGGTTGTAGGGCTTGTGGGGCAGCCGGGGATTTCAGTGGGGCAGGCAGGAAAGAGCAAGACAGGAGGGGAGCAGGTGGAACAAAGCTCCTGGAACAAAGTGTAATGAAGCYTTCTGCACCCACACAGGCCTGGAGCCCAAAGCCTCTGCATTCTGAAAGCTCCAAACGAGGAGCACCACAGAGCCCTCTCTGAGATCATCACGCTTGGAGCCCTCCCTGCAGCCCCTCCCTGCTGCAGAGCTGCCTTTCACAGCTGCTGCAGACACAGACAGCACAAGGTGCTGCCAGGGGATGCCCCAGATGGTGCCAGAGGACCCTCACCATGTGCTTGAAGGCGTTCTCRATGGCACCAATCACCAGGCTCTCGTGGGACACGGCTTTCTCCAGGTGGAACCGGGGCACGGCATCGTTYGGGACCTCCCCGCGCTCCTCTGCACAGGACACCTGGTTTGCATCTGCAGGAGCGGTGTTTGCATCCTGCGGGAGGCAGATGGGAGGTGGGGAGGGGTCCTGCAGGATCTCCACGAGCTCCTGGAGCTGCTCACAGATGTGCAGGTGCAGCCTCTCGGATGCCATGACCGCAGCACCGCTGCCTGCGTGGCCGTCAAACAGCGCCCAGTAGTGGAAATAAAAACCTCTCCTGCCCTGCGGGGAGAACAGGGRAGGTTCAGTGAGAGGGAAGGTTCAGTGAGAGGGAAGGTTCAATGAGAGGGAAGGTTSAATGAGCCTGTGAGGAAGCAGAGGGGGAACTCAGAGCAGCTGGGGCCACAGGCTCAGGACAGTGACAGTCTCACAGTGCAGGCAGGAGCAGGGTGGGGCTGAGCAAGGGGGACACAGCTGATCCCTGGCTGGATCCCCCACCCTGGGTCAGACCTCCAGCAGCCTCTGAAGGGGAGGCACCACGGTGCCAGCACTGCAGCCACCTCTGCAGCCCAGCAGGGCACAGGGTCACAGGTCCCACAGGTCTCCCCGGGCCAGGCAGCAGCCACACGGGCACGGAGGATGGTGGGGGCAGGCAGAGAGAAGGGCCACAAAGCGAGGGAATCCCCGGTGCCACGTGTCCCACCTCACGCCCTGCCGTGTCCCTGCTCCTGAAGCACCACGGCTCTCACCCCATCCAGCTCCCTGCTGCCTTCCCTGGGTGATAGCCAGCCCCTCGGGCCGGGCCTCTGCTCCACAAACACCACCTCACAGCTCGCCTGGTCCTCGTTGTGCTGGCTCTTCCCTGCGTTTATCACCCTGCCAGGAGGAAAAAAAGGTATAAAGGCTCTTTCTTTTACATCATGTTCCAGCAAAATCCATCCCCAGGACCTCTTCCCCCCACCCCCAACCTTTAACTCATGTCCCCATGTCCCCATGTCCCCAGGGTGCCCTGCACAGGTGCTCCTGCCCTGTCCCAGGGGTCCCAGAGCAGCTGTGTGAGTTGATCTGGGGCCAGGAGCAGCAGAGTCCCACCCACAGCTGGGTCCAGTGGGGAGCAGTTGTCCACATCCATAAACTGGATTTGCTGAAGGTCCCTGGTACTGCCCCARGCAGAAGAATTACCCCCAAACCTCCATCAACCTCAAATACACACCCTTGGGACACACTGAGAGAGCCACAGCCTCAGCCCATCCCTCTTGGGGGGAGCAGGGGGCTCAGGGAAGGAGGGGAGAAGGTGCTGATGGTGAAATGGGCAGAACTTTTGCAAAAAGATTCACACGGACTTTCCCCAGGCTGTGCTGACACAGCAGATTTCAGGTCTACATTGCAGAACCTGCTCGCAGGAAGGAGCTGTAAACACGGCAGGGTGATTTTCCTTTGGACAGACTTTCCAAGTGGTTTGCAGAAAGAACTCTTGGGGACACCGAAAGGAGGATATTTTTTTTTTTTTTCCACTCTGGGTTCTTCTACCCCATTATCTCCAGGGGAAAATCAACATCTCATAAAGCTCTCTGGGATATCGGCAGGATCAGCTGGGAGGGGACTGACAGCACTAAGCAGCAAAAGCCTTAAAGTCCGACCTTCCCGCCCGCTTTCAGTTTGGGCTGAAACTCGCAGGGGGTAAAAGAAGACAACCAGGTCCTTGAAGGAGAAGTCTCAAGCAGCCTCACTTCTAAGAAAGCCCCAGCTCCCTGCGCCCTCCGAGTCCTGTCAGAGGCCCTCGGTACCCATCGGCGCGGCGCAGACAGCGCAGAAAACAAAACGGGCAGAAGCGCTGGGGCATCCCTAAGAACACAGCCCCTCGCTGATGCTCTCCCCTCACGGGCATCCACAGCGCCCGCTCCTCGCTGCAGCTGCTGGGAAAGGCACACACGCAGCTCCCCGCCCGCCGCGACCCACTTTTCGTCCGCAAGGTGCCCGAGGCTGAGCTCGGAGCGGTGCCACCCTGCCCTCCCCAGGCTGCGAGCCCCGCTGCCGGCCCCGCTCACTCCGCGTATCCCGTGCTCCAGGGCAGGCGGCGCCGGCCGTCGCGGGGGCTCTGCACCGCCCGCCCCGTGTGATCGTCGGCTCTGCGCAGCTCCTCGGGGGTCAGCTGCAGGAAGGCCGGCCGGCAGAAAGCGGCCGGAGGCGGCGATCCCTGCCCGGCCCCGCTGCCGGTACCGGCCCCGCCGCCGCGGGGTTCGGCGGGGGGCTGCGCTCCCAGCCCCGCCGCCAGCTGCGCCACGGCGGCGCGCACCCGCAGCAGCATCCCCAGCCCGGCAGAGAGCAGCCACAGCGAGCCCGGCAGGCCGGACCGAGCCCGGCCCAGCCCCGCCCCGCCTCCCGCCCCGCCGCCGTGCGGTGCGGGGGGGAAACAGGGGCAGCTCAGCAGCTCAGCGCCGCAGCGCGGCCGCGCATCGCCCGCCGGTGGCCCGCAGCCCGGGGAGAACGAGACATCCCGGGCAGTGAATCCCTCCGTTATCCCGCGCCCGGCGGAGGTGAAGGTGGAGCTGTCCACGGGAGAGGCCCAGCCTCCCGCCGGGAGCCCCGGAGCCATCCAGGGAGAAAACGCTCCGGGAAAGTCTTTTCCCGGCTAAGGTGGGGCCGCAGGCTCGCCCTGCCCACTCGCAGGTGAGTTCCCCGACTGGCYCGTCCCCAAGGCTCCAGCAGAGCCACCTACCCCGGGCCAGCGYTCCCGTCCAGCTCTGTCACCCCTGTCGCGCTGGGCAGCCCCGCTCAGCCATCCCGGGACGGGCCGTGAGAGGGCAGAGAGCCGAACCTCGCCCTCCCTTTCACCCAGGGCGCTGCGCTCCAGCGTGAGCAGGATGCGGATTGAGCYGATCCAGAACAACGCATCCTCCCTGGCGGGGAGGGGAAGAGTCACCAGCGTGAACAGCATCGCCTGCACAGCCTGACCTCGGCACCTCCCTGCCTCTGGGCTCCTGTGACGGCAAACAAACGGACGGAAAAACACAGTAATTGCCTATTGTAAAGGAAAATTGAGGCCGTTTCTTAAAATCCKTGTGCCCCAGTGCCTCAGTTTCACAGAGCAGCCCTTGGTTCTTGTCAACACGGGGCTTCTGCACTGCGAGTTCCAAGCAGAAGCAGCGCTGAGATTTCCTCCAGGTTCAGCCATCTTCAAACTGTACCGGATTATCAGGGTCTCGGTACAGAAGTGGCTCAGTGGCACCTGTATTCCCACCTTCTAATGCCAAGTTTAAGGTCTCAGTACACTTTAAAGCTCTTTCAGTACCTCTGATCCAGTGAGCAGCATCTCTGCCCACGGTGGGGGGGTTGAAACGAGGTGATCTTTAAGGTCCCTTCCAGCCTGAGGCCAGCACCCCTCTARTTCCTCTCCAGCATTCCCGGGTCCCCCCCTCAGCTCCTGATGCCTTCCCTGTCCAGCTGTGGGTCACACATGGGGTGCTCTCAGACACTGAGTGCGATCCCAGCGTGTTATTGAKGCTGGAAATGTCTGGATTTTCCAGYGARCCCCCGCTGTGGSACTGCCGGTCTGCCCCGCACTGCTGACTCACCGCCTTGCTTTCCTTGGAAAGAAACAATTGGCGCTTTCCAGCCTGACTCCTGTGACCCTGCTGCAAATTTGTTATTTCCTTTACGCCGAGCACGGCGCGGGGAAAGAATGGTCTGACAAATAAACGCGTTCCTGCAGGGATGCTCCTGAAACAATGCCCTGCTAAAGGCTGGCTTCCAAGAAAGAGGGCTCCRTTTCCCCCCATTCACGCTGCCAGACAGATCCGTGAGAAGTGTTCTCATTATCTCCCAGGCTGGTGTTSCTCTTCGCGAGGCTGCCTGGCGCASGGCCCGGGGGATGCAGATGTTGCAGGCTGAGTCAGACCGAGAGTTCGGGGGAGGCCACAGCAAACAGCCRCTGGGATGGGCAGCAGCTCTGCCCTGGGCTCTCCACACCCCTCTGGGAGTCCCGCCTGGGGTGCTCACGCCTTCCCTGTTGCCTTGGGAGGGCTGACCTGAAACAGAGACTGGACAGAACTAGAGAATAAAACAAATATYTATTAAAAGGCCCCCAGGATACCCCGGGACATCCAAACCAGCCCCGACAGCCCTTCCAAAACCACGGCTCTCTCCCGAAAACCCCCAGCCACACCCCCTGTCCCCTTGGGTCTATTTGCATATTGGGGTTTAATTGTCCAATTACAACTCCAGGCTGTGAAGTCTCATCCTTCTTGTTTCTCTCTTCAGTCCATCTTTGTTGATGCTTTTGGGCCAGAAAGTTGTCCTTGGTTTTCGGCAGGAAAGGATTTGTTTTGTCTACCTACTACCTACTAGCACTTAATATGAAGCTTAAAACTACACCCGAAACAGCTTGGAATCTGAAAAACATAAAGGCTAAAACTAAAGGCATCATCCCCGTCTCCCCATCTCACCCCAAGTGCCCCTCCCTGGGCATGGGGGTGTCGGGTGCTCGCTCACCTTCCACGGGCACAGCTTCAGGTGAAGCACTCCAGCGTGCTGCCGTGATAAACAGCGATTTAAAAATCAGCAACACAGGAATTAGTCYWAAATTATGCTATTTTAGTTAATTCCTCATGCAGCTGCTTAGCATTGAAGAAGCCTTTCTAAGTTTCATCTTTCATCTGTGCTGCTGAGCCCCAGAGGAGGCAGGATGGAGCCAGGGATATTTCTTTGTGAAAGAATGACATGTTCGTGGCATTTAAGCCAGAACAGAAGTAAATTAAACATCAASATCATAAAAGCACCAGAGGATGTTTTAAAGCAGGCCCTTTGCAGCAGTGCATTAGTTGTCTGTAGAGCCTGACTGTGTAATGAGTAATATATTAATTTATAATTAGCAGAGTACAGTGAAGCTCAGCAAACAGCTCTGTGCACTCTGGAAAATTCATCAGCACAAGGAGTGATTCTTAATGGTTTCCAAGGCTTGTGTGTCCCCTGTAATTGGGRACTTCAGCAGTTATTGTTATTTCTTTGAAGGGATCATTTGATTGCAGCCATACATCTTTATTGCCCGGCTGTTTCTGTTTTTTTGGAGGTTGCTGCTCTGGCTCTGTCTGTGCCCTCTCTGCAGGTGAGCACAGCAATGCTCTGCAGAGCAGATCACCTGCATTTGGGGCAGATTTCCAGAGGGTTTTACCCTTTCCTCTCCCTCCTGCAATGGGGAGGGGGAAGGAGGCTCAGTAACCTCCTTGGGTCACTTGGCTTTCCCCCCTCTGCTGCTTCAGAACCTTCCAAGCCATTTTCACATCCCCCAAGGGACCTTCCTTGGCAATTCTGCTCTCAAAGCCTGCAGCAGCCTCCTGGTCTCATTTAATATCACCTGACAGTAGAAATACAGAAGGATAATAAATGTGTAACAATAACACTCACTGGAATTTACAGAGCCTGTGAGGAGCTTACTTTTCAATGTGGAAGCTCAGACCCACGTTCCAGATGATGCAGGGAGCAGTGCCCAGGCTTCCCAGGGCTCCTGTCCCTGGAGTGCTGTTCTGMCAGGCTGGGAATCCACACAGAAATYCCCTGCTGTCAGAAAAACCTTGTGAAAAGGGAACAAAATCTTTGGAGGTGGGTACTCAGTGCTGAGACAGCCTGGAGGCACTGGGGCCTCCTCGGATGAAGGGGATAAATAAAATAAAATAATTGAATCTTAATTCAGAGATCTGCTGTTAACAGGGTGTGCTAAACCTTCCCCAGGTATAAAATGTCAGGAGTTCTACTTTTTTCCAGGTTTAATAAAATAATTTGTACCTTTCTGCCTGTTAGCAGTTGTAGGTGAGCTGATTGCACTGAGCATTTGAAGTCTCCTGGCACRTCCAACTTCCTTTGCAGAACCGTTTGCCCCTAACCCTTCTTGTACCCCAAACCCCAACCCATGGGTTCTCTTCCTGAATAAGAAAAACAAGCTGGTTGCTCACCTGGAAGGTACAGAAGGATTCCAGGCATGTGGCAGATTTCTTCCATGGGAGCAGGATTTATCACTAAGGACACATCAGCAAATGTTGCTCAGGTTTTCTTGGGCATTTCCTTTCCTTCCCAGTTATGGACATGGCTTGTCATGGATGCTGGAAACTTTGGTCTCCTCATCCAGGGAAGTCCTGGGCTCCTTGAGGAGCCACAGCCAGGGAAGAGAGCAAGGCTGAAGGCTGTGCTGGACACTCAGCAAGAAGTCAGGATGATGATGATGAGAAGCAATTCCTGTGCTCACTTCCAGCACAATTTAAATTAAACCAGTTTTACTGAAGTCTTGATTCCTCCCCTGTATTTAAATGCTGTGATCTGCAAAGCAACAAGTTTATATTTCTGTATCATTACATCAATAAAGAGCTAGAGTTTTGTAGGCTTCCTTATTAAATAATCTGGCCTAATTTAATTGGAATTTGGCTGGTGTGGAAAATAGCTTTGATTTAATTTGCTCTTGATCATTGCRCTATAACTTTGTGATCTGAAAATAGTATGTTTGTATTTATTTRTCACAGCACTAGAGACCAGCATTGGCAGGCTCTCAATCAAATCACCTGATGAATATAAACAGCAGAATTAATTTAGTTTCATATTGATTTTTGTCATTATTATTAAAACCCTCTGATCTGCAGAATGAGATGCTTGTATTTCCTTAATATCTTATTACTGGGGTTTGGGTTAATCTTGTAGTGCTCTTCCTTTTTCTTTTGAGCAACCAAGTCTAACTAATTGGAATTTAACACRTGGCAATTTTGATTCTATAAAGGGGAGAAAGTTTCCTAGGACAAAATAGCAAAGCAACYTGTTCTTGTCAGAGGCTGGGGAACTCTCCCCTGGATACCTGTGTGGATTTTGGGGGCTGTGGTCACCTGAGGGATCTGCCTTGGCTGGGACCTGCAGCAGGGCCCTTTCCAGGGGCAGCTTTTGGGGAGGGGACAGGGGATGCACAAAGGCTTTGGGATCCCATGGAGAGCAGACGGCTGGGAAATGTGCAAAGCACCCCACACCTGGTTTGTCTGAGCAGCTGCTGCTCACCTGTAACTCAGCTCTTGGACAGCATCCCACCTTCCAGCTGAGCCAGAGGGGTGGAGGGCCCAGGAGTGAGCAGTGAGCTGCCCTCAGACACCAAAGGCTTTCMTGCATGTGCAAACAGGCTCGAGCAAAGCAGCAAAAACAAGTGCCTGGAACTTCAGCCTCTCAGCTGTGCTGAGGCTGCAGGTCTGGCAACAACTGCAAACATTTAACCTCTGCTTTTGCTGCTTGGTGTTTGAAAGCCTGTTGCTGCCTGTTACCAGAGGAGCAGTGGGAGCCGTGTCCTGGGGGCACCAGCAGAGGAGTTCTAGCCAGGCCTGGAGCTGCCTTGGGGAAGGAACTGGCCCAGGATGGTGTTGGAATCCCCTGTTCTCCTGCAGAACCCATCTGGGCTGGTGTCGCTATTTCAGTTCCAGGAAAGCTGAGTTTTGGTGGTTTGACACCAAAGACAGTCTCACTTTTTGAGGAGAGGGCTGCAGGAGCGGGTCCATCTGT
>CADDXX010000794.1:54581-71755 GCA_902810485.1 Alauda arvensis
TGAGGTCTCTCCTGTCTGTGAGATGAAGAAAGAATTCCTCACCAGGAGGTTAATGTGCTTGATTCACCCCCCACAGGAACCTGATCTTTCTTATTAGTGTTTGCCATTTTACAGTTTAATTAAGGTCACCCAGTGGGCCTGTAAATGACATCCTAATTAATAGCCTGCAATATCTGCCAGCGCCAGCCAGGCTTAACTGTGGAGCTGGTGCTTTAGGAGGGGAGAGAGAACAGAGGCAGGAGCACACCTGGAGCTCCTCCTGTGCAAGGAGAAGGTGTCAGTGCTGATCCCAGTGCCCAGGGTGCTGTGGGATGCTGTGGGATGCTGTGGGATGCTGTGGGAGGCTGTGGCTGCAGAGCTGAGCCAATTCCACCTCCCTGGCACCAAGAGATGCCCGCTGCCCACAGGGAATGGTGCCTGGGAGCTGGGAGCAGGCAGGACAAGGGAGGATGTGCTGCACCCCTGAGCTGCTCCCCAAGAGCTGCTGGAGCTCTGCAGAGCCTCAGGGGTTCAGAGCTGCTTGGGRTGGCACAGACTGGGTGGGACACAGGGAGGAGCCTGGGGGCAATCACGTTCATCAGGAGCAGAAGTGGATTGGTTGTTTCCTCCTGGGAAATCAAGGGTTCCCTTTGGCATTGCTGCTCAGCCTCAGGAAGAGGACAARGAGGAAAAGCTCTGCTCATCCTCGGGGTACCATCAAATACCTGCTGGAAATGCCTGAGGTTTTTTCCCTGGGAGTGCCTTTTCCTGTGGAGTTGGTCTCTTTTCTTAATGCCTGCTCATGTGAAGAGGGGAGAGAGGTTTAGTCCCABTCCAGACTGGAATGCTGAACTGGAAGGGATGGAGGAGACGGATGAAAACCAGTGCTGAAGTCAGGCTTCAGCTGGAGCACCATGCTCTGCCTGTGGGTGCTGCCTGTCCCCAGGGAAGGTGTTTGACATTGCCATCCCAGAGTCACACTTGGACATTTACTGCCAAGCCATGAGGCAGAGCAGAGGCCACCTCAGCAGCCTGGAAATCAGGATGTGTGTGACCCAGGGACGTGCTTGTGACTCAGCAGTGTGCTCACATCCATCTCCTGTGATTTACAGCTCAGCCTGGTGACTGATTTCGAGCCAGTCAGGTTCAGAGACAGCCCATAACTCAGGCCCATCACATCCATCAGTGACACAGCGCCTGGATAACTTGGGGAGAACTCCAGCATTAATTGTGTTACTCATGGAGCTGCTGACAGGACCAATCAATTGCCACATGGCAAATAAATCAGAGACACCTGAGGCACACCTGAGACACCCAGAGAACATCTTGGCTTTCTGGGGAGGGGAACAAAGCTCTGATGAGAACTTAAAAAGCCTGACTGTAGTGATGTGCTGCTCAGTTTCTATGGGAACACTGAGCTGGTTGATGCAGCAGAGGCAGCAGAAGGAGTGAGTGGGGCTGGGGATGCAGAGATTAATTGGTGTGACTCAGGCTGGGCTTTTAYACAATTTGCAGCCATCCCAAAAGGTGCCTGGGCACTGGAGTTGGGATGCAGTGAGGGGGTGTTCACAGGAGAACAATCTCAGCTCTTGTTGGAAAAAAAAACAAAACACAAAGAAAGGAAATGGGTGATTTATTTTTGCCCACTGGTTTCTAAATCACCTTTAACTTAGAATCATGGAATCATTGAGATTGAATAGATCCTTTAGGATCATCGAGTCCAGCATTAACCCAGGCTCACCACTAAACTGTGTCCCTCAACATCACACCTCCATTTTTTTTGCAACACTTTCAGTGATTCCACCACTTCCCTGCTCAGCCTGTTTCCAGTGACAGCAAGTCCCTTCCAGCAAGGAAATTCTCCCTGATATCCAATCTAAACCTCACTTGTAGAGGTCACAAGCTCAGGCATGAGGAGCATCTGCTGCAGGTGGGAAGGCAAGAGGCTGCTCCTTCCTCTGCCCTTGCTGGGCTTCATCTCACCTGTGTTGCTCACAGGTTAAAAATGGATTTATTTTTCCATTTGGGAGATTATTGCCAGCCATGGGAAGGAACAAAAGAAACCACAGGACTGCCAAGCCTCAATCCTGACAGTGCATCACACACCACAAAGCACCAATCTCTCCTAGAAGTGATCCCTGAGCTGAAACCCTCCCTTCTGTCATCCTGGGGCTTGGACATGCCCCAGCACCGTGCCAGGAAATGCTGGCAGAYCCCTTCAGGAAGGCAAAGCTGCCAAACTCCACGTCCATGTCCCTCCCAGCCCCTCTGGTGTGTTTGTGTGCATTTTTGGGGATGGTGCACGAGCTGGGAGAGCAGTGGAGTGATTGTAAACAGGGATAATCTGTTCCACTTCAGCCATTTAGAAATAACAAATACATGCTTGCTTGGAAAAAAAGCCACGTTTGGAAAGAAGATGCAAAGCTGAAAGATAAAGTCTGCTGTAAGCACTTGTAAGAAAGAGTTTAAGAAAAGGATTAAAAGGGATTASTTGGACCTCTGAGACAGGGGAGCTCCACCAGTAAATCTGATTATCAGCTCTGCAGAGCACTCGGTGATTTGTAACCCCAAAAGGCTCATGCAGGAAATAAGGTGGATTTGGAGAGGCAAATCCCATCCCTGCCCTGCTGCTGGAGGACACTGTGGCCTCCACGGGATGGGGAGGGGGTCCCAAAGCTCCYCCCATGGGGTGGGGACTCCCTTGGGTGCTCCCCCCTGCCCACCCAAGGACCTGTTGTGCCTCCAGGTCCTGGGCAGAAACTGAGCCAGCATCATCATCACATCATGGGATGGTTTGTGGCTCTTAAAGCTCACCCAGCTCCACCCCTGCCATGGGCACAGACCCTTCCCACTGCCCCAGGCTCCTCCAAGCCCTGTCCAGCCTGGCCTTGGGCACTGCCAGGGGTCCAGGGCTGCTCTGGGCACTCTGTGCCAGGCCCTCACCACCCTCACAGGCAGGAATTTCTCCCTGATATCCAATCTAAACCTGCTCTCTGCCAATGTGAAGCTATTCCCCCTCGTCATCTTGGTTCCTTTTTAATTAAAAACTGGCTTCATCATCTGCTGTTGAGAGGAATGAAGTGATGCATCTGCCTCCATCTCTGCCTGTCCCCATCCCCTGCCTCACTTTCCTCGTAAAGCTGCACAATTTGAGTTCATTCTCTCCAGGCAAGCAGCATTTATTTGTGATTTATGCAGCAGCCACGATCTGAGGTGCACGAGCTTCCCTCATTCCCTTTTATGGAGCAGGAATATTGCAGTCAAGAGTAAATGAAATGGATAACAATTACATTTATGCCTCTAATTTAATTATTGGAGGTTAGAAGAGCATCCATCTGCTTTCCTCCTTGTTTTTTTATTTGCTCCTGACATCAGCAAACCCTCACACAGGCTCTGTCAGCCCGTGTGTTTGGGAGTTCCCCAGCAAGGAGAGGGCAAAAATCATGGATTTTCACTTCATCAGGCATTGATGGACCAAATCCCTGCTGCTGGCAGCAAGAACTCTGCCTGCCATCCCCTGCTCTGGTTAATCAGGGGAAGCTCCTCCAATAAAAATCATGGAAAAGGGGATGCAGAACCTCCCTGCAGAGAGGGAGAGAGGGGAAATTTGGTGGCTGTTGGAAGCCTGGATGCTGAAAATTTGGGTTTTTTTCCATGTTAAGGGGTGCTGAGCCTCAAGCAGGCACCACCTTTGACTGGAGGCCTTGGGACAGGCAGTGACAACCCAGGGGCTGTGGGTGTGGGGTTTGGTTAGAAGGGTGGGATCTCACAGGCTGAAACACTCAGGGCTTACGATTTTAGTGAATAATAATGTGTGTGAGCCAAGATGGAGGATTTAAGGCTTTRTCTGAGTCCTTCTTTTCACCTTCTTCTTCCTTCTTCATGGTTTTAGGTGCTTTTCTGTAATTGGGTGGGAAAGGTCCCCATTTCAGCCCTTTGAGGGTCCTCACTGGGTCAAAAACATCAATAATAGAGGTGTCACCTCGTTATTGGGTAAATGGTGCTTGAAAACCTTGGGAGAAGTCAGCAGTGGCCATTTCTGCCACGTTTTCCTAGCAGCTCAGGGCTTGTGGCTCTGTAAATTCTCTGTAAATTGATAAGATACAATAAATCACCAAGTCCAAACTCAAACTGCTGTTTCCTGTGCATCATCCATCCCTACCCTGGCAAAATCCAAGAGAAAAGATGGCACAGCAGGCTGGGCTGGTGGTCCCAGGCTCATCCCTGCTCCAGAGCAGCCCATCTGTGTTTGGAAAGCTCCTGCCCTGCCAGCCTGGCCCCAGTGCAGTGGAACAGCTCTCAGAAATTCCATTTCATTCACAACAACTGCAGCCTGAACAAAATCACTCCTACAAAATGCAGATGAGCTGCAGTTCCCTTTCATTTCCCATCTTTAACAGCATTTAGCCTGTCACTGGTGGATGGATGGCATTTGGCTGCAGGTTTTTAATTGCTGTTTGCATGCACAGCAGTGCCACAGCCCAGCACTGAATGTGCATTCCCACTCCACACCCAAATTCAAGGCAGCACACAGAAATTAGCAGTGTGTGTGTGTTTTCACATCAGCTCCATCCTAAACTGCCCTCAGAGCTGCTGGGTAGAGGGGATGGAGGAGATTTGGTTTTATTTTGGGCTCTCTGTGAAACACCCRGTGAAGCAGAAAGGAAATCCCAGGACACCCAGGGGCTCTGGGGCTTTGGGGCTGGAAGGAAATGGGACAGAAGCTGTGTTTCTGCAGTGGGATGAGGGGAAGAGCTGCAGGGATGTGTCCCCTGGTGCCACCAAGCCTTGGGGACAGCTCTGGGAACCCTGTCAGTGTGTCACCCAGGCAGAGGTGTCCTTCATTTCCAGCTCACACACCATCCAGGTGCCTTTCTTCCCTTCTTTTTTCTTTCTTTTTCCCCCCCCTCTTTCTTATTCCCTGGTTGATCAATTATTTAATGCATTCCATCCCAGCGCAGAGCTCCCTGAAGTGAGTTGTTTCAAATTAAATACATTTCTCTTTGAATCAACTGCAGTCCCCGAGAAATTTTTAGCTCTGCAAATGAGCTCATTAGAATTTTGGAAGCGTACCTGAAATCTCTCCTCTGTATTTTTTTTTTCTTTATTTTTACTATTTCAAACCTCATTCCGCTTTGTTCCAGGTTCAATCTTTTTCCCTGCAGCAGTGCCCTGTGCACTGASTGAGCAGAATAATTTCAAAAGGAGCGAATTAAAGGGCCCAACATGAAATTTCCTGAGAGAATTGATGTGGGTTAACTGTCTGTATCTTATTGTGCTGCCTTGTTTGGAAAGCTTCTAGCAACCATCCATTAGAGTTAKAAGGCTGAGTGATGACTGGAGCTACACTGGGGGGGAAAAAAATGGGAAAGAAAAAAAATTAAAGAAAAGCATTTCCTGTGAATAATAGCAGCAGGGTATTTAAAACACTTGGCTGCACACTTTTCAGGCAGCAGGTGCTGAAAAAAAAATGCATTTCTCCCTTAATAACCTTTAAATCCCTGGTATGATGTGGGTTTTCTCTAATCCTCTAAATATGTTCGGAGGAGACAACAAAAATACAACAAAAATACAACAAAAATACAACAAAAATACAACAAAAATACAACAAAAATGCAACAAAAATACAACAAAAATACAACAAAAATATGACAGATTGTGGCTCCTGGGATGGAAACCACTTCTTCACCCCCCCAGGGACACAGCAGAAGGTTTTTATTGCAGCTGTGACACCAGAGCAGCTCTGGATCTCCACGGGCACAGCTCTACCTCTGTGTGGGCACAGCTCGGGGCAGTGCCTGCACTCAGCTGCCAGGACCTGCTCCAGGGCTGGCAAGGGTTAGAAAAGCCAAGCCAGGCATATTTCCACTCAATTCCCCCCTGCAGATCCCCGAACAAAAGCTGCCAAAAACTCCATGAATAAATTTCTTCCTGTTTGGCTTCGYTTCCAGGGTTAAATGGGGCGTTCTGAGCTCTGGAGCCCAGCAGGGACAGAGCTCTGAGCTCTGCCCAGAAAGGAGCTCAGSCTGCCTCTGCTGTGCTGTTATTTCATTCTCACCACTCTAAAGACCCAATAATCACAGATGAGCCTGAGTGAACTCTTGTTAAAGAGCCAGCCCAGCCCGGGGACCCCACAGAGCCTGGGAATTGCTGCTGCCACTCCAGTGCCCCCAGCCATGCAGGACAAGCAGCTTTTGATCCAGCAGCACTCAAACCCGAGCTGTCCAGCTGGAGATTTCCAACAGGCTCGTTYCTTTGAAACAGAATAATCTGCAGTTTGCTCAGAGTTTTTTTGAGCCAAGCTCTTTCCCTGCTATTTTGTGAGTTTTCTGTTTRGATGAAAGGCCTGCCTCCTCTGCTCAACAGCAGCTCTGGGCTCGGTGCTGCAGCTTTCTTGACAGGAAGGATGTCCAAAACTCACAAAAATATCCAAAGGGAGTCACACCTCCACCCCTGGTTCTGGGGGACGTGTGGCTGCCCCATGAGAACAGAGGAGAATGAAGCTGTTGGAGCTAAAAGGAAACTTTTTTTGGGMTGTCTCATATCTGCCTCCTAATGCTGCCAGAACAAGAAGGGGATAAGCAAGAGCCTTTTCCCAGTGATAATTGGGCTCATTTTGAGGCCCCCAGCAGGTCCTGGGTGTTGGCAAGGTTCATCCCTTGCCAAGGAATGAGCTCTGGCACTGATGGRTGACCCCACCCCACAGGATGCTCCTGCACCCTTGGGGCGGCTTCCCTCCCTGGAACTGGGGGTTGTTTTTTGGGAGCAGTCACTGGTTCATGGTACAGGATCAGTTATTTGGGAAAGGGATCACAAAGGGCCATGTCCCTGTTACTGAAGTGACAGCGAAGGCAAAACCTCAGATGGTGCCTCCCATCAAGTATTTACCCATTTCTARGTTATTTAGGAAGAACTTTTTCCCTTTCACAGTGGGGAGGCCCTGGCACAGGGTGCCCAGAGCAGCTGGGGCTGCCCCTGGATCCCTGGCAGTGCCCAAGGCCAGGCTGGATGGGGCTGGGATCACCCTGGGACAGTGGAAGGTTCCCTGCCCAGGGCAGGGGTGGGATGAGATGAGTTTCAGGTCCATTCCAACACCAACCATTCTGTGATTCTGTGATCATTGCTTTTGTCTGGAGCAGAGACAGGCAGGTRGGCAGCAAGGGCTCATCAAGCAGGGTCAGGAGCTCAGCCCTGAGTGCAGAAGATTCCTTTGAAGTGGGCTCGTGTATCTCCCTGGCTGGCAGGGAAGCACTGCACACCTCGGTGTTTGATTCCCTTTGATCTGGCTGCTGTGCTGTTYGCTGCCCTGCCCCTTGCTCGGGTCTGCATCTCTGATGAGGGTTGGCAGTGCCTGCTCACCTCTGGTGCTCCCCGGGCAGTGCCTTCACACATTTCAGTGCCCTCCTGAGGGGCAGGAGTGGGGCCAGGCTCTCACCAGCACCCATGGATGGCCCRGTCCTGCAGCCCAGTTTGGACCAGTTGGTGCTGTGCACACACAGCWGGGACCCTGGTGATACAACATGCATACAACATGCCTACAACATACAACAATGGAGTTGTACTGATTTAATAAAATATGAATATTGATCTAATATCGATATCCAGCTGTGATGGGCAAAAGACCCTCTAACAGTTAAAGTTAGAAAGTGGCTGTTTATTGTGACACCATAGCTCCCTAATGTGCACTGCAAAGATCACAGGTGATTACAAAGCCTTTTATTTACAGAAGTGTTGAATGCACAAAATACAAATGCATGTTCATACCCCTGTCACCTCCTCTTCTCCACTTTGTATGCTAATTAACAAAAAGGTCATTAAGCATTTGTAGATAGTTCCCTGAAATGGGTCATTGGTCTTTTTATGAGGAGTGGTCACCTAAAGGAGGAAGTAAAATGAGTCTTCCTCGTCTAAACTTTCAACCCTTTCAGTGCAGATGTGACTGATGAATCCTTGAAAACCTCCTGGGTTCCTGTTTTCCAGGGCTGTTTCAGTGATTTCTGGAAACAGGAGGTTTGCAATTGTCCTGTGTTCCTGGGATTTCATGGATGAGTTTCCCTGTTTTCCACTGAAAACACAGCTCCATAAACATGAAGCTGACAAGCAATGAGTGAGTAGATTTGGGATAGTTTATCTCAGATCCAGCTTCTCCTAATTCTCCTCTAATTTTAACTGATTTCAGCAAAGCTCATCTCTTCATTTCAGCCATAGCAGCAAATCTATTGTCAACTACAATTTTAACTTCTTTAAGAATCTTTACTCCTTTAAAATCAGTGTCTCAGTCCCAAGTGCAGCCCGGAGCTCCCCACACCCCACCCTGCTTTGCTGGAGGAGCCCTTCCCCAAACACCTCCCTCAGTGCAGTCCTGGCCTCTCCTCCCTCCCTCCCTCCCAGGGTTTGGCTGTTGTTCCCTAAAAGCACATGAGGAAATCTCCCCTGAGCTGTGCCAGGCCCCAGGGGAAGCTGCCCAGGGGGACAACAACAACAACCCCTGCAGGATCTGCACCCAGAGCCCTGAGAACCCTTCCTCATCCTGGGAAAATAAACCTGAGCTCTTTGCTGGCATGCTGAAGGGTAGCAGGAGCAGGAGACTTGATCTGGCATTAAAACAGCTCGCACTGGGGTGTGCTCAGTGCTAATTGTTGGCACCCCTGAGCCGGGGGTCACCCCTGCTCCTGTACAAACAGCGATTAAATGTCACCTGAGGAGCCTGGCACAGCCCAGCACCTTCTGCTGAACGCAGAGCTTGTCCTGCTCTGCCAGCTGCTGATTGATTCCACTTCCTCCTGTCAATGTTTTAATCAGGGCTGTGTTTCCAGGGTTAGGTAAATTTGAGAGGTGAGCAGCTGTGGCAGGGAGAAAGACCAAAGCAGAGGAGTCTGGTAGATTATATCCTATAATATATCCTGCAGGATATATTATATCCTGCACAAAACTCACTTCTTCCTAGTGGGGAAATAACCCTGAGGGAGGAGAAAGGCAGAGGGGAGAAGTTTTTATCAGAGAAAACTGCTTTGAAGAAAAGTGGAGGTCTCCCCTGCAGAGGACCAGAAGCACGTTATGTTCTAACCCAATTAAGACAGGGCTCCTTAAAAATGAAGCAGGAAATGGCTCTGAACTTTTGCATCATCAGCGTGTGCTGTGTGTGGAGGGGGTCACAAGATCCCAGGGCTGGCTGGGGAGCACCCAGGCAGGAGTTTCATTCCTCTGAAGGGAAGTTTGAGGCATTTCTCCCAGATGAAGATTTATCTGTCTCCTCTCCTGCCCTCTCCAGAGCTGACCAAGGTATGGGAATCATCAAATCATGGAATGGTGTGGGTGGAAGGGGCCTTAAAGCTCATCCAGTCCCACCCCTGCCATGGGCAGGGACACCTTCCACTGTCCCAGGGACACCTCCCACTGTCCCAGGCTGCTCCAAGCCCTGTCCAGCCTGGCCTTGGGCACTGCCAGGGATCCAGGGGCAGCCACAGCTGCTCTGTGCACCCTGTGCCAGGACCTCAACACTCTCACAGGAAGAATTTCTTCCTAATATCCAATCTAAACCTGCTCTCTTTAGTCATTCCCCCTTGTGCCATGAAAAGGCTCCTTAGCCAGGCTCCTCCTGTGATTTATGGTTTAAAAAGGAAGGAGGAAGCATGCTGGAATCACCACAAGAAGCCAGAAGTGTCTGGAAACTGAAGATCCATCCCTGTGCTGCTGTGAGCTGCCTGTGCAGCCCTGCCTGCCTGGGGCCAGGGTGGCTGGAGCACCCAGGACAGGGAACAACATCCCACAGGAGCCAGATGTGCCTGTGCTCATTTCCAGCTGTGASACTGGGTGCTGGCCCCAGCAGGTTTGGAATCAGACCCTCCTGGTCCCYTGCAGTGTGTGAAAACATTTCATTYMTCATTTGAACCATTAATTGCAGTGTTTTYTCTTCAAACACAGTCTTATAAACTATTCGTTTTAATTTGCTCCATCCCTGAAGGTGAGTTTAATAACATTCATRCATTTTCATTTATAAATTTGTCAGTAATAGGAGGGCTGGCACATGGGAGAGAGGAGCTGCATAATTGCTGCTTACACGCTTGTCTTACTGAGAAACTGCTGGCTCAGGCRCCAGGCATCATGCATGAAATTGCAAATAGAATTTAATTTGCCCTTGTATCCTGTAGGATCAGCTTAAAATGATTAATGCAGGRGAAAAAGTTGTCAAGATTTTATTCATTGCCATCTCCAAGGACTGCAGTGCAAAGCCATCCTGTCTGACATGACAATGTGGAATGGGCAGCTTTGTGAGCTGCTTTCCTGTGGCAAACAATCACATTTCTGCTCCTTCCTTGCAGTTCTGAGGCAAGGAGGACTCATCCCATGTGTGCTGCTGTGATCAGGATGAAAACACCCCAGAAATGCAGGAAGGTGGAACAAAAAACGGTGAAAATTGAAAAGGATAGCCAAGGCAGAACTGAGAGACCGGAGAAATGGCTCAATCTTTAAAAAAAAGGCCTCTGAAGAGACAGATGTTCTTCCCCTGAAACTTCTTTCCACTGCTGATGAATAGTCAGTAAGAAAAACCCCTTCTGCTCCACAGCCACTGGTTAATTGGCTTAACACGGTGAGAGAAATTAGTGGATTGTTCTCTTTTTAGCGGTGGGTTTGTGGGGAGGTTATGGCTTAGAAATTGTTCTCGTCAGAATTCTAATTGAGGAGTGAAATACGGGCTGTGATTATGTTATTGAAATGGATTGTCTGGTAATTACATTAATACAGCAGAATTGCTGTAGATCCCGTGTAAACTGCAGCTGGGAGCGTTCCTGTCTCAGAGGAGTTGTCCCTGCTGCCCCCGAGTTAATCACTGCTTTGTTAGAGTGAGAAATGGCCCTCCCAGCCCCCTGAGTCAAACATCCTTTTCCCTCGGCCTGGAACCTACTTTACCTTTTGATTTCTCGTTGCTTGATGCACCCCAGCTGCTGAAACAAGAGGCACAAGAGCCCTGCCCTGTCCCCCTGCCATTGCTGGGTGAGCTCAGGTCCCTCCTGACCCTCAGGGATGTGCAGCTGGCTCCCTGAAGGGATGCTCCTGCAGCAGGGTGTGCTGCTGTAATTACAGGAGCTTTATTTAGGCGTTCAGAGCGTGGCACGGACACCTCTGGCTCACATCCCCAGCCCACACTTGGCTGTGGTGGGGACAGAGCAGGGCTGGGAGTGGCAGAGCAGCASCACTGCTCACACAGACCTTCCCCATCTCCAGTTCACCCCAAACACACATTTTGTAGTGGGAGARCAGGGTGTGCATCAGGGAGCTGAAATGGGATGGCTGCAATGAAGGTCAGGGTAAGATCATCAGGGTGTGGGGCACCCACTGGTGGCTCCAAGGTGTGGGCTCCTGTCTTGGGTTGCAAGATGTAACTAAAAAAGTCTGTATTCTATTTACCATCTGTTGGAATCGGTTGGGGAGGAATTTTCCTTTATCTCTTCTAACTCAGGGAAGGAGGGGGAGCTGTGAATGGCCCAGCTGCTCAAACCAGGTGGGGCAGTGCTCTTTATCTCTTCCAGGACCCAGCCTCCCTCTGGGAATATCTGCTGTTAATGGGCCATTTAAGGCTCACTACTGACAAAATTCCATTATCCCATTGTGAGGTGCTCCCTCAGTGGGAGGAGCCCAGCATTCCCACCTGGATAAAACCTGGGACTCAAAACTGGATTCCAGAGAGACCGAACCCATTTCATCACTACTGGACCCCTGGAAGGAAACTCCACCCTTCTACAGGATCATCTCTGTCCCAACAAAACCACCTCTGTCAGTGCAGGAGGATTTAACTGGAACTGCTGCCCTGACCAACAGGGTGCCAGGTCGTGTTCTGACTCTGTCAGTGTTTTCTCTTTTTTTTGTTTTTGTTTGTGTTTTGTACTACTACATTTTTATTCTTTTTTTTTATATGCCTAGTAAAGAACTGTTATTCCTATTCCCACATCTTTTTGGCTTTCAGGCCAAAAATTTCAATTAATTAATTAATTAATTGAATTTAATTAATTAATTTCAAATGTATAATAATTTGGAGGGAGGGGGTTTGCATTCTCCATTGCAAGGGGGGGCTCTGGCTTTTCCCCAGCAGACACCTGTCTTTCTAAACCAGGACAGCTCCACACAGCTCTGCTGACCCAGCTGAGGGTGAGGCCCTGGCACAGGGTGCCCAGAGCAGCTGGGGCTGCCCCTGGATCCCTGTCAGTGCCCAAGGCCGGGTTGGACAGGGCTTGGAGCAGCCTGGGATGGTGGGAGGTGTCCCTGCTCATGGCAGGGCAGCTGGAAGGAGATGAACCTTAATGTTGCTTCCAACCCAAACCACTCTGGGCTGCAGTGATGGTTTGACAAGGTGGGTGTCCTTGTCCAGCCTGCCCCTGCCAGTGTGAGCACGTTTAAAAAGCATCTCAGTTTGATGGGTTCTGCTTTTGCATAAATTCAGAAAAGTGCTGCAAGTAGCAATTGTGCCTGACCCCCTTTGCAAACGTTATGCCAGATTTTTGTAATTAATTATTAGCAAAGAGAAACACATCAGGCTTGAAGAAGCTGACTGGGCCTCCTGGCAGGAGCACATGGACTAATTCGTTATTGGTTTAACTGCCAGTTAAAATGAGAAATCAATGCAAATTTCATTGTATTACAACAATATTGATTCCCTATTAAACAGCAGACAGAGCAGGTTATGGCTTTAGGAAAAGCTATTAGGAGGTGAGAATGTTTTTTGTTGAGAATAAATGGGAAACTGGGGTTTATTACTGGAGAGTCAAAGRAGGAGGAGGGTGTGTGGGAGGTTTAGGGGAGTGAAGGGGCACACTAAATCAGAAGAAATTAATGCAGTTKGCTTTCATCTGGAAAGAGAAAAAGCTTAAATGATAAAGAAGGAATTACTTTTAAAAATAAAATAAGCCAGCATAGCTAACAGCAATTAGTGTGTGTGCACATCCTCTGCTCTGTGCTGGGTGTGCAGCAGGTGGCACAGACAGATTCCACAGGCTCGGGGCACTGGCAGGCTTTGAAGGATGATTTTGTGTGTGTGTGTCCCTTTGAAATGCAGCAAAACACTTTGCTAAACACCTTCATTTGCACTTCTTAATTATATGCACTTCTTGCTTTCATGGGATAAAGTGTTTTTTGCTGGAAACTCCAAGTGTGGTATTGAAAGGAACTTTGCTTGCCTTTACACTCTGGAATAACTCCCCAAAAATCCTTCCCCACCTTTTGTGCTGCTTTTCCCATCCCACCTCTCTGTAGCAACAAAAGTTTGGGGTGGTTCATCACTGCTTGACAGGAGCTTCAATAATGCAAAGCTGGGGAAAATCACCTGTTATTGCAGMACCTCAGATGGAGTGGGATGAGTTTCCTGCCCAGGGAGGGCCCCCCTGATCCCAGCAGGGCTGAGCAGGGGCACACAGAACAATTCTCAGAGACACAGAGAGAGAAGCTCTGGTTCCAGAGGAGCTGAGAGGTTCTGGCTGCTGTTTCCCACCTCTGAGCACCGTTTTAACCCTCGTGCAARGGGAAATCTTGAGGCTTGAGCCCTGTGCTGGTGGGCACCTGAAGGCTTCAGTGCATGAGAGGGATTTGGAAATGATGCAATTGGAATAATTTGTATGTAAAAGCTTGTCCTTCACCTACCAAYTTAATGCAGCCCATTGCAATTTCCAATCTCTTTTTAGGGGAATAGCTTGAAGGAAAACCCGAGGCTGCAGCCCATCTGTGCTTGTAAGTTTTTATTTACTGCAAAATAATTCCCCGTTGCTGTTTTCCAAAGTGCCTTGACAGAAACAAAGCAGTGCATTGGAGTGCTGGCTTCCCTTGGCAGTAGCTGTGTGGAATTGCAGGTTTGACCTCATTTCATCCTCTGAGTATTTAGAGATTGCTTTCATGCCCAGGAACCATAGGAGAAGAATATAGATTCCTTCCAGAGCAGGTTGAACTTGGAAACASTAAGTGACCTCTGAAGTTGAATTCTGTAGCCACAAGAATAAAGAATTTCTTTCTTTCTTTATATTTATTTCTTTCTTTATAGGCATGAAAGAARCAGGTTTTAGATCAACAGCAGAAGAACAGCTGCTCAACTAAAAATACCCAATAAAATTGAAATAGAAGAGCTGTTTCCAAATTATATCTTTTTGAATAAATCAATATTTCTGTGATTCCCCCATGCTTTCCATACCTGTGCTGCAGAGGCTGCAGAAGTTAAAGGGTGTGGATCTCTCCTGGTGTCCCTTTGCAAACTCACAGGCACAGGGAAGCTCTGCCAGAACTTCACTGGATTTTATTCCAGGAGAAACTGGAACATTTCCACTGAGGCAATGCAATGCCCAAAGGGCATTTTCACAGAATGGGAGTTAAAGAACAGAGGTTTCAGGCTGTTGCTCTGCTGGAACAGCTTTTTTAGAGATTGCTTCCCCTTCAGGGTGGGTCAGCACAGCTTTCCATGAGGAAACAGCCACAGCAAGGAAAGTACAACCCACACTTTGCCATTTGTGGCTCCTTGGTGAGCTCATTCCTGCTCCTGGACATGGCCCAGCTCCCCTGGCCATGCTCTGGCTGGGGAAACAGCTCCAAGCAAAAGTCACCAATCTTCCTTCTTTTGCAGCATTAWTATTAGTTTAATTGGTATTATTGTTRGTRTTGTTATTATTTATATGATTGTTGATATGGTTGTTATTGTAATAAACTGTGAGAGACTGGGGGGTTTGTTGGCTCAAGACATTTCTGGAGAAATCCCCACACACGTGCACTGATGTTCTCCCTCCCTTGACTTCCTCCTTCCCTCTCTGTGACCATGAGCTGAGCTACATCCCTGCTCCCKTGCATGTCTCAGGTTCTCTGGTGATTTTTGCACCCTGAGAGTTGATGACAGAGGAGCCAGAGGCCGTGCAGAGTTACTACATTACCATATTGTGTTCCATTTTAAACCCTAAAATCCACTTCCTAAACTCTTTTTCCTTCCCTGCCACGCTGGCAGGGTCCCTCTGACCTTTGCACCTTTGGCACCCCTTTGGTTTCTGAGGGTTTTGTTCAAGCAGAGCAGATTCTCCTCCAGCTGGATAAACCATTGTCTGCTCCAGTCATTGTCACTGCCTTTGGCACCTTGGATATCGAGGCTGGCTCTCATTTCTGCCTCACTTACAGCTTTCATATCCTCACAACCTTTTTGCCAAGCATCATTGCAAGGCTTTCCTGTTCCATCTTCCCCAACACCACCCAATTTCTGTCCCCTCTGCACCTGTGTGGGCAGAGCAGAGTGTGGTGGCTCTGCAGGGTGATCCTGGCACTCCTGGCTGCTGCTGGAGCCTGGAGCAGGATCCATTTGTGAGGTGGCACAACAGCTCTCCCAGTGCAACAGCAGGGCAGTGATGATTGCTTTGAAGACCTTGTTACAGAGAGATTAATTCCYGTTCCTTGTCTCTGTTTCAAACCGGGCATTTTAACTGCACCAGCAGGAGGGGGGCACTGATTCATTGTCTCAGGGCTTTGATTCAAAGTGTAAACTCATCAAAGCCAGTTTGGAGGCGGGGAAATGCTTTCCCAGCTCAGGGCAGGTATTTATTCTGCCACAATCAGATACTCCAGAGCCAGGAGATTTTAGGAGAAACCTCACCCAGCAGAGGGAGAGCCCTGGGTTTTGTACCCARCTCAGCCCATCCAGTGCCTCCAGCACACACAGCTCGGTGTGGCTGCTATTTGCTTTCCCCCAGGAGACTCTGCAGAGGGTAAAATCAGGTATAAAGCAGCCAAGACAATTCAGCTGGAAGTGAGCAGCTTGTTACACCCGGCAGTTGATTTTCATAGCTTTTTTTTATAGGGTGCATTAACAGAGTAACAAACCCTGTTACAGTTTAATAAAGGTGATTTCAGASTGAACACCCTCGTTTCAGGACTGGCTCGTGTTCAAAGAGCTGGGCAGCCAGCTCAGCACTCACTCAAGGAGCTGGGAATGGTCTGAAAGCAMAAAGAGAACCAGAAATGAAGCAAAAAGCTCTTGCCGAGGTTTGGGCTYTCTCACAGCTCAGTGTTGTAGTTAAATGCACCAGCTGAGCACCTGATTTTGGGACACAGGGAGGAGGCAGCTCCAGTGGGACAGTGTGAGCACCTGCTCACCACCACCTCCTGTGCCATTTTATTGGCAAAATGAATTTACCTTCTATGTMATTGGAGAAAGAAAATCGTTTTGACCTCAGCCTCATACTCCTCAGCTTAGTGTGTATAATTGCTTTGCCAGCCATTTGTTACTGCCAGCATTTCCAGTCAGGGCAGGGGGAATGGGGAGGTTGGGCGTGTGCAATAATAAAAATCTGTTTGTTATTGCATTTTAATCATAGATACAGGCCTGAGGTGCAGAAAATCCCACTGCCCTCAGTCACCCAGAGGTCACAGGGGTGCTGGAGGGGAAAGCATTGCTGCATCCCCTGAGTTTCCTGCCTGCTGCAAGCCYCTCTCCTTCCACAGGTGCTCCAAGGCAGGTACATCCAAGACTGATGAATTATTGATCAGCAGATAATGGGAGTAGCTTTATTTCTAATGGCTGAATTGTTTATTGATCCACTTCACACACACAGAGCGGGACTGAGCATTCACCACGTGTTGTTGCCACTAATTAGTGCTCCCTTGTCTAATTAACACACCTCTGGGGTGTGTGCTGGAGAGGAGCCTGTGCCCAGGACCAGGAGTCTGTGAACCCACCTGGGTTTRAGTAACACTAACAATGAAAGAAAACCCAGCAGCTTCAGGTAATCATGAAGGGAAGAGAGAGAGGGAAAGGGGAACTGGYTGTGATGGGCAGGCAGAGCCTGGTGAGATCCCCTGAGAGCAGAGTCTGGCACTCACTGTGAATCCCAGCAGGGTGAAGAGAGAACCAGCCACTGCCCAGACCCCCATGCCCTGAGGAAGTTTTCATTCTCACCACAATCAGGGCCAGGAGAGGCTGAAGGACAGCGATGCTGAACCCTCTGGTTTCCTTTGGGCCCCACAGGTGAAGGGCATTCCAGTGAGATGCTCAGAGTTCCATCTCTGTGAAGTTTCCTTCCCCTCCCACGCTTTGCTCTCATTCCTTCTCTCTTGCCTCTCTGAAGCTGCTGAGAGCAGCACTCCTCCATTCAGCCTGGCTGTGCATTTCCCTGCTGGTTCTGCCTGCACAGAGACACCCTGGGAGTGCTGGGGCTGCTCCCTCCCACTGCTCGGGCAGCTTG
>CADDXX010000794.1:72904-93339 GCA_902810485.1 Alauda arvensis
GGAGCGCTGTCACCAGCTGTGATGGCCCCTGTCACCCCTCAGGGGACTCTGCTGGCACCCCCGCATTGCCCCCGGCTCCTGCCAGGCCACGCTCCCACGGGAACAGCGTCCCAAAACCCGCGGGTGTCCCYTGGGCTGCCCTCGCCACCCAGCACAGGCTGCACTCAGGTGCCAGGCAGAGCTGGCAAAGCTGCACAGAGCYCGCTGATGGCTCAGAACCAAACTCTCCCCCAGCAGCTTCCCAAAGCCCCGGTGCRTTGGGATGGATCGAGGGATTCACGTCTGGGATGGCTCTGGGAAGGGGATCATCATCAGCAGCCCATTTGCTGCAGTCTTGGTTGAACAGCCACCTGGTAACTCTGCTCCCTCCATGCAGATAAGAGCAATGGAGATGTCAGAGATGTGTCACGCCACAGTGGGGGACTCAACTCTTCATCACTGACTCATCCGACTGCAGGATTGATTCCATTTTCACGTGGTTTAGTGCAGCTCAAAGCCCGCTGAGCTTCACCACGGCATTGTCTGCAGATCGTGGGCACTCCTGACACAGCAGCAAAGAAAGGGGGTGGGTGCAGGGGTCGGTGGGGTCCCAGGAATGTGTGGGAGGTGCTCAGACCCGTGGCTGAGGAGCCCTCCTGACACCACTGGGGTCCCCCCAGCTTGGACAGCCCGTGTTGGTGGCTGGGACAGGGGGGTGGGGAGTGGGGGATGCAGGGATCCAGCACCACTGGAGAACAGATGCAGCCCCCAGTCTGACAGGGAGGAGATGGAAACGAGACACTGATCTGCAATTGCAAACAATTAAATTGACAAAAACAGGCTCATTCTTATGTACAACATGTGGCCTCCAATTACATCTCAAACATGTTTCATTTTCTCTCTTTCCCCCCTTAATTTTCCACGGAAGGTGATTAGCAATCTTTCTTTCTGCGGCTATGTAGTTAATTAATACTTTGTTAATCGTGCTCAGGCTGATACTGGTTTGATTTACTCAATTTTAGTCTTTTCCCAGGGCAGTCACTCCCAGAGTCTCTGGTTCAGGAGTCTGGGATGRATCTGCAGAGCCCCCGGAGGATCCTGTCCCGGCTCCCAGAGCTGCACCCCTCACCCATCAGTGTCCCCCCAGGCTGTGTCACGGTGCTCCCACCTCCTCCTCCCATATCTGAGCTGTGGGAGCTGCCAGGCTGCATCCAGCCCTCCCTGGTCCGGGGTTCTGGGCACGGGGGAGCCCAGGGAGCTGCGGGGGCAGCGGGGCCACGAGAGGGTGCTCACAGAGCTGGCTCTGGCTCCGGAACGATCGTGCAGCCTCCTCCTGTGCCTGTGAGCTGTTCCCCAGTGGGGGTCACTGATGCTCTGCCCCAGCCCGGATTTTAGCAGTGAGCAGCAGCTCTGGCTGTAAATCGTGGTGGGGAGCTCTACAAGCCACCAGCACAGCCCCTGAGCATCCCCTCCTCTCCCCGGAGTGCAGGGCAGGCAGAGGAGCGGGCACAGACGGGCATTGGGCTGAGGCATTGGCCCCAGCAGCTTCAGGCACTGCCCAGCACTGTAAAAATCCTGGGATGCTCGGGGTGTGCCAGACCCATCACAGGGCCAGTGCAGCCCCTTCCTGCCATGCACAGTCCAGCTCACAGCACCAATCTGCCCCCCTCCTTGAAAAAAAAAAGCTTCTCCTCCCATAACTCATTGGCCCAGACCCCCTCAAGCCTTCCCTGGGGACAAGGCAGCAACACCCCAGCCTTGCCCGGACATCTGCAGAGCACAGAGCTGCTCCCCTGAGCAACACGGGGATGCCAAAATCTCTGCCTGAAGCMGAGCAAAGGTCCTGGGTCCACCCAGGGGAAAAGCCCGAGCAAAGTGCAGCAGAGTTTGACCTTGGCMGTGTTTGCAGTGAACACAGGCTGTGTCCCAGAGAGCCACCCTGGGCATGTGCTGTGCCCCAAACCCGCGGGGCACTGGGGCAACCCACAGCCCCTCTGGAACAGCCCCATGACAGTGGGGTGGGCATCCCTCACTGCCCCCTCCCAGACCAGCCCTGACAAAGCAAAGGGCTCCCATTAACAGAACAGAGTGTGCACTGAAAACAATTGATGATCATCCTGCAGCCATTGATTCTCTGTCTCCTGTAATTTCTGCTTKGCTCCTGTTAAGGGGCTGTTTTTCCCCACAGAGCCCAGCCCAGACAGCAAAGGCAGAGCCCTCTCCTGCACATCCATCCCTGTGCCAGGCCACAGGCAGGGCTCTCCAGGGCACAAACGTGGTCACACCCCTGTCCCACAGGCAGCCCAAGGTGAGAGAGAAGAGAGGAGAAGGCTTCCCCACAGGCTCCTGCTAATCCCCAGCTGGAAGCAGGGTGGTTTGGGTGATGCTGGAGGAAGTGTCTCTGCAGCCATGGCTCATCTCAGAGCCTTTGTGGGGAGTCAGGATGGGCACTGTGGCCATCCCCATGCACCCACCTGCAGCAGGAAGGTGGCAGCCAGCAGTGCCAATGTGGGTGGCACTGATCACCCTGCCATTTCTTGGAAGTGTTCAAGACCAGGTTGATGGGGCTTGCAGCCACCTGGTCTAGTGGGAAGTGTCCCTGCCCATGACACAGAGTGGAATGAGATGAGCTTTAAGGTCCCTTCCAACCCCAACTGTTCCGTGAGTCTGTAATTCTCTGTGCCCCTGTCCCAGGCAGGGCAGACAGCCACAGACAGTGTTGGGACAGAGTGACCTTTGCCAGCAGCTGCCCACCCTGGCCCAGCCCCACCAGGGCCAGGCAGGGGCTGGGAACAGCAGCGTTTGTTTGCAGAGCAGCAGCCCAGAGTGCTGGGACAGAGCTGCACACTCAGCAGAACCCAAATCTCCCAAAGGAACTGAATAAAGGGCCCCGGGCAGAGCAGGAGCAGGCAGGGACCCAGATCCCCTCCTCATGCCTGTCACATGAATGAGCTCTGCAGCCAGGCTCCCCTCTCCCCAGGAAGGGGATTGTGCTGCCGTGTGGGGAGGATTAGGCTGTTCCAGGAGGCTGGGAATGTCTGTGGGGCTGCCTGGCCCCTCACAGCACCACAGACCAGGCAAAATGGGCTCAAGCCACGGGCTTGGGGTGCATTTGGGCAGGGAGGCTGTGGAGGATGGTCCAACACCACAACAGAGGCAGCAGCAACTTCCCAGCCCATAACCACTGCATCCAGGGGGTTCACCCTGAACTGCCCCAAAATTCCCTAACAGAGGGAAGAAAGGAAAGGAGGGAGGACAGCTGGAGCCTGCCTGCCTCATCCCAGCTCCCACCATCAACAGGCCTGCAGTCAGCAGCTGGAGCACCCCCTGCTCCTCTAGGAGCCCCCAAACCCCCCCAGCTGCTGCAGAGCATTTCTGGCCAGCAAACTTCAGATGTTTGGGAAAACAAACTGCAGGGGAATTAGCTCCCAAGTATTTCCTCAATTCTGCCCGCTATGAAGGGAATTTTATTTTGCTATCCCTGGAGGAAGGAAGGCGACGTGGCCGGGAGCTGAGAGGAAACCTGGGGAAGAATGGGGGAATCTGGCCAGCAACGCTGCCACTACTCACAGCTCCTGGCCTGGGGAGCAGGGAAGCACACAGGTCCCCATGGATGGGCTGTGCTCCTTGGCAAAGGGATCGTGCCAGCAGATCTCCATCTCCTCCAGGGAGGCAGTGCAATGGGTTCAACCTGCAGGGCATCCCTTGGGCTGCTYTGAGCATCCACTGCCCACTCACCCATCACCATGGGTACAGCCAGGGCTCCCCCATGTGCTTTTTGGAGCGCTGTCCCCAGTTTTAGCTCCTGTTTTACAGGTACTTCACAGTCAGAGAGGCTCTGGGAGCCAGGGTCATGCACTTCCCACCACTGCAGATAACGTTGCTTGCAGAAATAACACGACTAAATATAGCTGTGCTGCTCCTGAGAGCTGAGCCRTGAGCAGGCACAGGGACAGCCCCTGCCCAGGGGGAGAGGCTGGCCCAGGGCACAGGCCATGCTCTGGAGGGGTGCCATGCCTGCCACAGCAAGGATTGTGCTCCACCCCAAGCAGAGCACTGAGAGTTTACAGCCTAATACAGGGCAAGAGCAAAGTCTGCACTCAATCCAACTGACACCTTCCTCTGTCACCTGCATTTCCACAGCAYTGGATCACAGTGACAMGTCCCACAGGAGATCCTGGAGCAAGGACAGAGCTGACACCCAGCTCCAGACAGGGCACAGATGTCACCCMTAGAGGACAGCCAGGATTTACARCTGAAGTGTTCCCAGACAGCCACAGCCACACAGCAGGAAATTATTTAGACACTTTTTTTCTTAGAAGCAGGGTTGGCTTCCTGCCCTAGTTGTGTGAGCYTCTCTCAGTGGCACTGGCTGCAGGAACAGCCCCAATGTCCACAGGAGGTAGGGACAGGCAGAGAAAGGCTGAGCACATCCTGCATTGGCAGAGGCTCTTCTCAAAAAGCATCTCCAGTGCTTGGTATGGCAGAAGAGTCCAGGCCCTCCTGCAGCCCTGAGTCCCACCACAGACCATCCCACACACAGAGGGGACCTTGTCTTTACCTACAAGAACTTGGATAACAGGAGCAGCTACCCAGGGGTTGGTTATTGTGACATGAACCCATCCCTGTGGTCCTCAGCTATGAAAATACAATTACCTGGCTTTGCAATATCACAGCTCAGTAACTCCACAACATCCTCTTGCACAAAATACTCCCCTGGCTTTATAATGTACAGTATTAAAAAAAAAAAAACCACACAGCTTTATGATATATATGACCAAAGAAAGGCAAAAAGGGCCTTGAAGACAAGGGAGAGCAAGGAGAGCAGTTGCAATGCAGGGCCTGAACCTGCCACAGCTCCAGGGACCCCGGAACAACCCCCTCAAGACCACCTTCATTTAACCCCTCATTTTCAGCCCTGTATGTGTGGTTCCACTCAGCTCAGGAGGAAACAGGCAGCAAGAACGTGTTCATCACTCAGACTGTCAGTGCATGTCCCTCCTCCTCACAATCAAGGGAGTTCTCCAGGGTTTTTACAGGTTTCTAAAACAGCCAAAGCCTCATCTTCCAGCTGAAAAGGGGCATCTCACCTTCTCAGCAAGTGTCCAGCTTCCACAGAGCCAGGCCCCTGCCACAGCCCAACTCTATGTGATCTGGCACATAGAAATCACACTTCTAAGAAAGAAGTTTAACATTTGGCGGGTAAATTGTAAAAAAACAAGTTTATTTGAAAAAACTCAGCCTCTTAACATGAATTCTGATCAACATTTACTAGAACTTGAGAGCCATTAACCTGCTCCACATACGTTGAGATATTTTCCAGCACTAAAAAATAAAAAATAAATACGTACAAATTCTTTCCTCCCCCTTACGTGTCCTAGATGTGAGAGGTTCAGCATCCACCGCCTTAGGATCTCAGTTGAACAGAAGCAAGTAAAAGAGGTTTCTCTAACAGATAAAAGAGCAAAAGCAGAAAGAGTCTCAGGGATGTACTATATCTCCACCTCACCACTCTGCCCGAGGTCAGGCACCCAAAACCCTTGGCTGGATGGGATGCTGTGGTGGAAACCCACCCCACGGGCAGGCTGGGGCAGCACAGCTGAGAGCAGCAGGAATGCCAGCACCACAGCCTGAGCCCATTGCACATCACCCAGCTGAGAAGAGGCACTACTGAGGCAGAGTGGGGAGGCAGAGGGGACCCCCAGCACTCCCCCAAGGAAGGCTGGGCAAGCAGGGCTGCCAGGGCCCTGGGAGTGGGTGACGCTGCCCAACGAGAATCGTAGCCACCTTTCTTCAACCTGAATATCCCATGAGAGAACAGCTACAAAAAAGAGGGATTTTAAAGAACTACAGTAGCTAAACTGGTTTTCAAAAACATACCTAAGGATGACCTAAAGAGCCAGGAGGCACTGGGCACCAGGGGTGAGGAGMACCTTGCCCCCTGTGCCCGCATCTCCCCCGCAGAGGGCCCGCAGTAAGAAGCGTGTGAAGCAGTATTCATCCAGGGCCGGCCCTGAAGCCCATCATGCTTCAACAAATCCAGTATCCTGCTTTTTATGGCTTTTTAACAACAAAACTCCCCCAAAACGCACACATATCCCTCCCTCCCACCACCCACCAACCCCAAGCAGAATACAGAGCTAAAGCACAGTTTAGAGTTAAGGCTCCTTCCGATTCAGCTAGATATGGAGACTGTAAGGCACTGTATTAGTACATTCATGTTACTGTTAAAAAGCCAGACTATAAAGCCCCCCTGCCCCTGGACACACGAGGATACTGCATGTGTGTGTAGTCCTGTTACCTTTTTTTTGTTTAACACAGATGGAAAGACAACTCAGAGCCTGTTTTTAAAAATGAACACCCGGTTTAAACACTTCTCACGGGCCCCCAGCGCCGGGGGAGCCCCGCCCCGGGCGCCGCAGCAGCGCTGCCCCGCCACTCCCGCAGTGCCACCGCTCCCTCAGATGCGGCTCTCCTCCTCTTTCACACCATCCTCCACGTTCTTCTGAGGCGAGGGAGCCACGTCGTTCTTGGCCTTCCCAGCGTCGTCGATGTTGGTCTCTTCCTCCTTGGCTTCGCTCTTGGCTTTCTCCTCCGCCTTCTGCTCCTTGGCCACCAGGCGGTAGTTGATGCCCATGCCGATGAAGAGGTAGATCCCGGCGATGATCAGGACAATCCCGCAGGCCCAGTACGTGTACTTGTAGTCCCCGTAGATGTCGTTGAGCTTCCCTAAGAGAYAAGAGAAGGGACGGTTTTAGCAGGATGCCCCCAGAGCAGCTGCAGGTCGTGGGGATGTTCCCAAGCCCATCACCCTCGTGTCCAGGCAAAGGATCTGTCCCACATTCCTTCATTTCCTGCTCTCCCTACCCGGTGCCAGGGGTTCAGATCCCACTTCCCTGACCATTCCTCAGATGCTGGGGTGGTCTCCTGACTGCTGCCCATGGCTCAAGGGAACCCACCACCATTAAGTCCAGGCAGGACAGCCAGAGTCAAATAATCATAGAATTGTTAAGGTTGGSAAAGACCTTTTAAGACCATCAAGTTCAATCACCAACCCAGCACCACCCCATTAAAACCATGTCCTGAAATGAGTTCTCCAGGCACAGCAGACCCTACCTAGCATAGGGGGTCCCAGAAGCACAGGGCAGCACTCCACGATGGTCACCAGGCCAACAGCGCTGGAGAACCGCTGAGCTCCCACCAGGTCCATCAGGGTCTCAAACAGGATCGAGCTCAGCCAGCCAAAGGCAAAGCCAAAGAAGCCAGCATAAATGCAGAAGCCAGCATAGCTGGTGGACATGGGGGCCAAGAGGTGGCAAACCCCATTGTAAATAATAGAGATGGCAAAGAAATACTGGACACGGGGTCTGACCCACTTGGTGTTTGCCACCAGTCCCATGGAAGGCCTGGCCACCATGTCCACAAAGGCCAGTATGGAGAGCAGGAAGGCTGCAGAGTCACTGGGAATCTTCTTGCTCTTTGCATAATTGCTGAGGAAGACCAAGGGAGCGAACAACCCGAAGAACATGATTACATTGCCTGACAGATAGAGCAGGAAGCCCCTGTGTGTGAACAGAGATAGGTCCAAGAACTTGTTGATTGTCTGAAAGAACGAGCCCTTCTCTTTCTTGGCCTTTCCATCAATGAGGTCCGTGCTGGTGTCRCCATCATCCTTTTTGCCCGCCTTCCCAGCCTCCTGCTGCACTTCCTTCTCTTTCTTCAGCTGATCCGGCTTGGGGCCGATGGGCCTCATCAGGGAGCCAGCCACGCAGCAGTTCAGCAGGAGGCCCCCCAAGATGAGGAAGCTGCCACGCCAGCCAAAGATGCCAAAGAAGAGCTGGTTGACGGGTGCCAGGGTAGAGAGGAAGACGGGGCTGCCCGCCATGGCCAGCCCATTGGCCAGTGGACGCCTCTTGAAGAAATACTTGCCGATCATGGTCAAGGCAGGGTTGAGGTTGAAGGCAAGTCCAAGGCCTGGAGGAGAGAGAGAAGGGGCTCAGGGTTTGGACRTAGCCAGCAGCAGTGGCAGAAGGGCTGGTGGGATAAGCACAATTTCATAGCTGCATTTCCAGCTTAGAATCACGGAATTATTTAGGTTGGAAAAGCTCTCTGAGATCGTGGAGTCCCACCATTGCCCCAGCACTGCCAGGTCCACCATTAACCCATGTCCCCAGGTGTGACAGCCACACGCTTTCTGAACAGTTCCAGGGATGGTGATTCCACCAGTGCCCAGACAGCCCATTCCAACACCTCACCCACCCACTCCCCAGCTGCTCGAGCAGGAGTCAGCCCCTGCTGCCAGCTAAAGAGGCACCCAGGCAGCGACAAGAACCAGAATTCATGCAAATTCCGACATCAGCTAATAACTCCTGGGTTGAAGCTGCTCCTTTCCATGCCCCACGAGGGCAGAGCTGGGACTCACCCCCGATGACCCCCACGCAGAAGTAGAGCTCCTCCACCGTGTTGCAGAAGGAGGCAGCGATGAGGCCGCAGCCCGAGAGGCAGCCACCGGCGATCATGATGGGCCTGCTGCCGTACTTGTTCACCAGGATGCTGCTGATGGGACCTGCCAAGGAGAGGAGAGGCACCCAGACAGGAGTTATCTGTGCATCAGAGGCTGAACACACACACAGGCACACTGCAGCTTTGCTGCCAGGGGATTCCAGCTGTCACACGGTGCTGCTTCTCYCAGTGAGAGAACTGGGGTAAGGGGAAAGGGCAAGAGGTTCAGAGGCAGCTGGAGATAAGAGARTCACAAAATGGTTTGGGTTGGAAGGGACCTTAAAGATCATCTTGTTCCARCTCCCTGCAACTCCATGGGCAGGGACACTTTCCACTAGAACAGGTTGCTGCAAGCCCCATTTAACCCAGCCTTGAACATTTCCAGGGATGGGGCAGACAGAGCTTCTCTGGGCTTCTCTGTGCCAGGACCTCATCACCCTCAGGGAATAATGTCTTCCTAAATATCTAMTCTAAACCAACCATAAAACAGAGAGAATTGCTGAAGCACAGGAAGCTCTGACTTCTCTGAGCAAGYTGCCTTCTGTGGGCTGAAATAGGAGCTGCCTGGCCACCAGCTGCCCCCAGAGACAGGGCTTGGGGACAGGCTGAGACACCCACCCCAGGCTGTGCTGGGTTCTGCACTACTTGCAGCCACCCACCCACCACRGGCTGGGGTCTCAGTCACAAAGCAACTGCACATCTCCTGCAAGAGGCTTCTGATCAAGACAAAGCTGTGAGGAAACACCTTCTCTGGGTGCAGGTGAAGTTCCCCAGGGCTTAGGGGGAAGCAGCACTGACCCAGGAGAAGGGGTGCTTCTGTTTTCACTGCTACCCCTAAGGCAGACAGGGTCCAATAGCCCTTTTAAGTGCTTCMCTATCAGTAGCTTTAATCCAAAGCAAACAGTGATTAGAGACTGCCAAGCATGCTCTACAGACACTAAAATGTATTTAAATACACTGAATGAACATCCATTGAATATTAACAGACCTTGCTTTGCCATTAACAGACAGGGATGTTGTCAACATGTTATTCATGGGTCCTCGGATGGTACTTGACCTTTTTTGCCCAGTTTAAACAAAGCCTGGAGCAGGTTACAGAAGCTGCAGAGTCTGCCCCCAGCCCCATGGCATTCTGCTCTCTGCTGCCAGAGGCTCCAGCACAATGSCACCAGGAATGGGCCACAGCCTGGTGCTTTGAGAGGCAGCAGCAGCAGCACCTGGGAGCTGCCACATCACGAGCCCCACAGAGCACTCAGCACTTTGCAAAACCTGGACCTTGAACTCTGCAAACGTGATGCCCCTGAACAGAGTCTGAAGGCAGCCACAGCCTTTCCTCCGGGAAGTCCACCTGGGAGCAGCAGGCTCCAAAGGGCAATCAGCAGGAAGTCACCCAGTTGGGCAGTGCCAGGCACTCTGAGGGCAATTCCCCCCATTCCCCCCCTTTTTTTTTTTAAAGGAAAATAATTTTCTTTTTTTCTCCTATTTTCTAGATTCACCAGAAGCACTTCTGACTAAACATTGCATGATCTAACTTGATTGCTCAAGCTGCCAAAAACATGTAAGTAATGGGATCTAATCCCAACATGGAGCTGACAAAGGGGCATTTAACACCATGACATCCCTCCATGCTGATGGTGACTGCACAGGGCAGCTGTAGGGAAATGTGCTGCTTCCTCACACCTAGCCCTGCCAGGACAGGAGCTGCCCCAGCTCTGTGAGATTCCATCAGCCCAGAATGTTCCTCCAGAGGATGAACTGCTTTTTCAGCTTCCAAGCAAGCAGGTGTCCTAGGAGACAGGAAAAATGGGATGCACCCTGGAGCTCCTCCAGTGCAATTCAGACTCTGTAAAGGGTCTGGTTTCAGGCAGGAATGAGTGGCACAGCAGTGATTCCTGTGCTTCAGCAGCTGGGGGATGAATTGTAGAAAATCCTGAGATGGAAGTGATCCTCAAGSATCGAGTCCAGCTCCTGGCTCTGCACAGGACAACCCCAACAATCCCACCTTCTGCCTGAGAGCATTGTCCAAAAATGTTCCTTGAGCTGTGGCAGCCTTGGGGCTGTGACCAYTGCTCTGGGAAGCCTGTTCAATAACTGACCACCTTCTAGGGGAACAAAATGCTCCCAAGGTAGATCTGGGGTATTTTAGCATCCCTGCCATCAGTATATGGGCAAGCAGTTTAAGACCAGCAGCTGCTGGAATTTAAATGACAACAGTTCAGTGGAAGCAGGAGAGAAGGGGACACCCTGGAGGGAGGAGGACATGGGGACAAGCACAACTCCAGCACCAGAGGAGGGAGTTCTCACCCTGCTGCCAGGCAGCTCCAGACAGTGCCCCCAGAAGCAGCAGCTCGGAGCTATTGGGAGAGGAGGAATGGCCCAGATTGGGTCTCATTAAGGCAGTTACACGCTTTACAAGCTTGTTACAACATTGGAGCAGGGAAATGTGCTGGTCGCTTCGCTAGCTGAGCCAGGACAAAGCAGAGCCTGTTCCTGCAAAGGAAAAGCCTCGTGCTCAGCCGGGAGCTGACGTCAGCTCCTTTGGATGCACAAATCCAACAAGGCTGCAGGCAACCCGCCAGCTGGGSACTGGCAGCAGGGACAAGCTCCCATTTGCCTCTGAAGTGGCCACAASAGCAGGCTCACAGTGTTTCTTTCAGCCCAGCACAACGCTGTGTTTGCGGGCACATACAAGACCCCAGGGTGTAGAGACCAGGAACACTCTGCATGCTCCTCACCCATTAAAAACATGCATAAAGTACCCASCTTGGGGATTAAAAGCCTTCAAAAGGCAGTTTCTGAAGGACAGGGGAGGGAGGGGAGCTGTTTCAGTTGAGGTGGGGTTGCCTTACTCTGCTCATGTCTCTGYACTTCCAGTGCACACCTCAAACAGCACAAGCTGCCTCTTGACACCAGCAGGCAGCAACATGTGGCACGAGGCTTCAGTGCACTCCAAGCACAACTGAGCTGATGAGAAACTGGGGACAGATCCCTAGATACACCCAATAATCCCCAAATTGAGACAAAAAATTWAAAAAAAAAAAAAATCAATGTCTTAGCTGAAAGAAATTGCCCCTGAGAGCAGGGCTGCCACTTGTGGCACAGCAGCTCCCTGGCCTTCAGGAAGATGCTRGGAGCAGACACAGCATCTCCAGCCTTCTGGAACAAGGACAAGGGCAGAATTACACAAGTCGTAATTCCCCGGAAAGATTTTACAGCTTTCCAGAAGAGGACAGATTAACCCGGTTTTTTGCATTCTGGGCATTAAATGGAACTTTTTGAACAACCTCCTTTAAGAAAAACTCATTAAGGGAGGTTTTACTCTCCCATAAGGAGAGAATTTCAGGTTTTAGCAAAATTTTGATGGGTTGTCACTACAGCCAGGGGGGAATCACCAGCCCTGGCAGGAGAGCAGCACCTTGTGCAGTGATGCAGCACATGCACCACTGCCTGCAGCCCCACTCACCTCCTGCATACATAACAGCCAGCATGATGGAGGAAATCCAGGACACTTTGCTGCTGGACGCGTTGAAGATGACCTCGATCTCTTTGAAGAACACCGTGATGGATTTGGGGAAGGCRTAGGAAAAGCCGATGGAGATGAAGGCTCCCACGACCACGGCCCATCCCCAGCCTCCTTCAGGGGGAGTGTACCCCACGGGGCCTCCGATGGCCGGTGGCATCTTCAGTCAGGTCTGTGATGACTCACTCGGGGATCAAAGACCTGCWAACGACAAAAAAAGCGTTTCCTCAGCTGAAAGCAGAGCCCCTGCTCCTGGCACACAGGGCTCAAGCTCAGYCTGCAAACRCTGGCACTGCCCAGTGCCCCCAGCACCATGAGGGAAAGCTGATCCTTGAGTGAGAGCACCCCAGSATGGCCCACCCCAAAGCACATGCTCAGATTGCAGCTGGCCTTTAAGAGCCCCAGCCAGCAGACATTTCTAAGTGACAAATTTAAGACATGACACCCTGACCTGAGCTGGAAAGGGCAGGCAGTGTCTGTGACAGCAGCCAGGGCTCATCTGCACAGGCAGAGCTCCCACAGCATCTCCAGGAGTGAAACCCCAGCGCTGTAAAATCACAGCAAGTGCCAGAGCAGGAGCTGCACACCAAGCTTATTCAGTGCAGACACACTGAGGGGAGAAATCCCCATGCATGAGCCATACAGGACACCCCTAYTYCTGCTGGAAAAGGGCAGCTGGGTGCAACAACACACCCACCATGCATAAAGGTCAGGGACTGGGGCTAAACTTAGCCTGAGCAGGGACTAAGGAAAGCTTTGATWTGCCACCAGGGAAGAGGGAGATGGAGCCACACAGAGCAGTCCCAGCAGAGCCTGGCAGGGCACCTCCTGACCCAAACCCCCCTCCTTGATCAAGAAGGCTACAGCAGGTTTCACAAAGCACCCGAGTATAAAAACAATTCACCTAAAAAAGCCCAAAACAGAAGCAACTAGAAAGCAAAATAGACAGGAACATGTCATTCAGGCTTGCTGAAGTGTAGAATCCCCACTGTAGAGGCCATCAGGGTCAGGCTGCTCATGCATGGGCCCACCCTGCAGAACCAGATCACACTCCAGAGCTGCTGTYACTCCACATGAAGGCTGCTCCAGGCAGCCCAGAGCAGCACAAGGCAGCACAGCAAGGAACCGAAACAAGGGCAGCTGCTCACAAAACAAGGGTCACAACATGCAAAGCAACAGAAATCAGTACCAGCCCCACAACTCCTGTGCACCCCCAGGGATTTCAGAAGGGATTTCCTGATGTACTGCAGCCCTCCCCAGCCTCACAGGCAGAGACASCCCCACCTCACCCATCCTTATGGAGCACACCAGCCAAGGGGCAACAYCAGGCTCCTTCACCAGAGCCCACTCCTCACTCCACAGCTCTCTGCTGCTCAGGTTTGCACTCGAGGAAAAAGCCACCTTCGAGCAGCAGAGCCATTCCAGAGCTCCTGAGGCCACACCAGGCAGAGTGACAACTTCCAAGCGGTGTGGGGCAGGCTCAGAGAGGTGCAGCCTCCTATTTATAGCCTGTATCCGCCCCAGCTCCCAGCGATTACCATCTCACCCGTGGCTGCTGCCATGCCAGCATCTACCTGGCACATCCCTAGAGCACACACTGCAGCACCACGGGCTCCTGCCTGCTCACCCACTGCGTGTCACTCGGTGCACATCCAAGGCTGCCATCCCGGTGCCCTGGTCGGAGCACAGCTGGTGATCCAGAGTCACGGGGAGATCCTGCTCCTTCCTACCTGGCACTGGAGGCACTGGCAGCAGTTACCTGATACAGCACCAGGTTTGCCAGAAGCCACCTGACACCTGGCCATGGCGATGGCCCGGACCCACACGGGATGAGAGAAGGAAAGCACGGGAGGTCGGTCTCTGTAAACTGCTAAGACTGGTTTAGTGTGAGCCAGACAATGATTTTTCACTGGCAGGGTATTTTCCTGCATCCTGGCCAGTGCAGCACATGACCATCACGAGCAGCTCCGAGCCACTTGCCACYCCAACAAAGGAATCATTGACAAGACGCTGCCCCTGGCACGTCCGCAGCTGAACTATGCCCAGGAGCCAGAGCCCCTTCCTTCTGATTTCCTCTATGGGACTCTCCAGGATCAGCACCTGGCTGCAGACAGGTCCCTGGGCCAGCACACACCTGTGGGCACMCACCTGGGATGAGCAGCCACCGAGGAAGCTCCACAGAGACCCCCAATGTTTCAAACACAGAGCAGCCCACTCGCCCACCACGAGCACTGGGAATTGCTGAACGTGCCCTCCCCACACAAGCTGCACACTGGAGTTTCCACCACCTCTTGCTTTGAGTCACACKGAGCTTTCACAGCCTTCAGTGAACCCTAAAGCATCATCCAGCCACACTGATTTATCCAAARCGTTTGTGAAAGCTGAAACTGCCAGGTGTTGGCTATGAAAGCACCCAGCAAGGAATATAATCTACTTGTGAGCACTAATTAAAACTACAGGCAATAAGAGCCATCCAAGGTAAAGGCTGAGGGGATTCTGATGAGGTGTTGGGGATTTTTGCCTTTTGTTCCTGAGACATATACACTGGTTTAATCCTTCCAYTGCTCCAAAACGTCTGTGGCTTGGTTCATTTTTTTTTTTTCTTCCCCTACAAGCAGCATTCCTCCTCCTGCGGGTGCTGAGGTGTCATCCCTCTGTAAAATAAAAGGCTTCTGGCAGATTAGACATGACCTCTCTTGCATTGCTGAGGCACAATGAAAAACCCTGAGCTGAACAAGGTTTGGAGACCAAAGATTCCCAAAGTCTGACGCCAGAGAGTTTACACGAGCTCTGCATGCCACAACACTTTTCCCTGACTCACTGAAAATCCTTATTAAGAAAGATCAGTTTTAGAAAGCTCATCCTTCAACCGCACTAGGCTTCTTGACAATTTATTCCTTGCCCCCACACAGAAGCAGTTTCAAACAAGTGAAGAAAAAAAATMAAGCACATGTAAGGCAGTCAGCCCAACTGGAAAGATTCCCTCCCTTTTGCAAATAAGGGAAATAAAAAAAAAATCAACCACCATAACCAACCAGAACGTTGTGTTATGACATTTTCAGCTCTGTTCTGGAAGAGCTGCAACATGTGAGACGTGATTAGAAATCAAATTCACAGCTGCCAGGCAGCCAGCTACAGTTTGCCCTATTAGGAAATAAAATAACCATATTTGCAGTAATTAAAACTGATGAGCCCAAGTAATGGCTGTGAGTATCACAACTGCTCCCTACARAAGTCCTGACTAATCTGCAGGAATGGGTAGCCTACAGCCACACTCCTCTGCACAGCAATAGTGAGAGCAGGAATTGGGGCAATGAGGATTGGTATCACCTCAAAACAGATTCCTGAGGAGACCAAAGCCCTGCCATCTCCCAGGTCCCACCCACAAGCAGTTATCCCTTCTCCAGAGGGGCCTAGARCAGTGTGATTTCAAGACTTTCAGTTACATAATGCAGCAAATTGCTGCGCTTTTGAAAGCTCAGATTGGCAGGACTCCAGCACAGAAAGACAGAGGCTCACACTTATAAAGGGCTGCAAATGCCTGAAGTATTTTTGGGGCAAAGCCTTTAATGAAGTGGCTCACACCACTCCTTTTTGGGGTCAAAGGAAGAGGGGACATTCCCCCATCAAGCAGAGGCCCTRCCCAGGTACAACACACCTCTGCATCTCCTCACACATCCCTCCAGCTCAAGGCTTGCCTATGCTGCACATACCCTCAGTGGTACCTGCTGCCCTTTGAGTTCACAAAGCCTTTCCTCTCTAAGAGCAGGGCTCTCAGAATGCCTGGACCTGGAGCAGGGCAGGAAGGGAGCCTCAACTCTTGCTCCCATGGAGCAGGGCAGGCAGAGAGCTCCATATCTTTTTCCCACAACCCATTATCAGCCCAGTGCCCACACAGGCTCGTGCTGCTGCCAGCAGAAGTTGATCCAGCATCTTMGCAGGTGTGACATTTACAGTGGCTCATTCCAGCCCTGCTGTCTTTGCTTCTTGTTTTCTGCTCCCCCAGCTTCTGAGATGTACACAGCRTTGTCCAGAGCAGGATCTCCACAGSAAAAAGATGTCCAGGGATGTCCCAGCTGTCCAACAGCCATTTGTGCCTTCATCAGCTGGGCCCAGCCTTTGGCCTGGGAGTGCCAACACTGAAACACCTAAGCCAGGCAGGATGGGCACAAAGCTGCCCCTTGCTAGCAGCACAGACTGCACTCCCCGAGGGAGCTCTTCCCTCAATCCCACAGCAGAAGAGGGGATGCTGTTCCTCAAGAGCCTGTTCCCACCAGCCCAACCCAAAGAATCAGCCACATCCAGCTCTCCCAGCACAAGCTCCCAAGCCCAGCTCACCACAAGAGGCTCTTCCAGTGCTCAGCACAGGGCCACAAACACCCATGGCACATTTGCCCGACATGGGGAGCTGGCAGGCCCCCAACATCCCTTCTGGTCCCTGCAACTAAAAAAGATCTTTCACTAGGGAAATGAAGGGACTGGCAACCACCAGCTGTTCACAGCCAATAACACTCTGCAGCTTCAAATTTGGCCTTTTTCTGGCCCAAAGTGAGATGAAACAGAGATTGTCAGGAGTTGAGACACCASTTTTAAGCGGGTTTAGAGCATTATGCACAGAGCTCTAATTCCAGCAGGCACCCACAGCCCGGCTTTAACCTGGCAGCACTTGGCCTACGTGACTCCCCAGCTCTTCCAAGGGCTCTGCACCAGGACAATAGTGAATTGAGGCCCTGCTCAGCCCCAGCCTTTGCWGCCGGGGTGAGCCAAGGTCAGCAGCACAGGCAGGGCTCACTCAAGGCCGGCAGCCCGCACAGGCAAGCTCAAGGTTGTGGCCAGCAGCAGCCCAGCCCACTCAGCGCCTGTTCCCACCAGGGATGGCCAACACACTGGGACATGCCCCGCTCTGCCGGCCCGGTGAGCCAGCAGCGGCGTGCAGACAGACAGACAGACAGACAGACGCCACGGGGCACAGCACTGGCAGCTGCCCTCCTCCAGCTCCCCCACTGGCAGCACAAGCCCCAGCCCGCTGAGGAACACATCATCCTGCTCACCCCACCGGGCACGGCCACAGACTCGCACTGGACACAGCCCCCAAAACGCTCCCAGCGTGGCACAGGGCAGGAAAGGCTGCAAGGTGCCCTGCAAAGTGAGATGTTGGGGTAGTTTGTTGGCAGCTTTGGGGGAAGCCAGCCAAGCAGAGATGAGTAGCTGTTAGTGTCCACCACAGAAGCTCCCATTTGGGGCTGCTGTGCCATCAACAACGCTCAGTAAGGACCTGGTGTGAGAAAGSATGAAGTCAAGCTTAAACAAGCTACCAACAAGCCCAAGGGATAAAGCCTGGCTTATTTCTACACCAGAACCTAGCTGTGGTCATGRCTCTTCTAGAGCCCTCTAACCCAAAAGCCTGCAGCCAGAGGTGTTTGCAGACCAGTTATAAGAATATTACGTGAAGCTAGCAGCTCTTGCATTGTAGTCTGGCCTCACATCAGCTTCAGCCYCCAGCACAGCACCAGAGTCCCCTCATCCCTAGGGAATGGGATTGTCACAGCACCAGTTAAGCCCCTGTCTCCGGAGGGGACAGGAGGTGCTCAAGCCCCCGTGCAGGGTCTCTCAGTCACACCCGGAGCACAGGTCATGCTCTGCCAGGACACAGAGCCGATCCTCCCCGCACCAGCGGTGCTCAGGAACACTCCCAGGACACCCTGTGCCCGCCCGGAAATCCTCAGAATGAGAAAAATGCCGTATGGAATAGCATCGGCATTCTTTCATTAGAGACCTGCAATGCCAGCCAGAGACAGCTCCGGGTGCCTTGGCAAAGCAGGGGGCTGCAAAATCACAAAAAGTCACAGCGGTCACCATCAAACGGAACTGGCTGTCCCTTCCCTGAGAGCAGGAGGCTGAATTCTGATCCCAGCCGCTGCCACATTATTGCTACCTGCGAGCCCTCAAWCCACAGGTGAGTAAGCACCAGGATGGAGGTGGGACGTGCACACCAAGGAGCCAAAAGCACMAGGCTGGAAGAGGGAGAGGAGGTGGCACCAAGGACCCAGGRGCACACGGATGGAAGTGGGACACACACACCKGGGACCCAGCCTTCAAATCAGGACCAAGGCAGCGCTGGGATGGAGGCAGGAGAGGAGGTCACACCAAGCAGCAGCAGCCCGCCGGTGATTGTGGTTTCACTAATTAACTACAGCCCCACGTGGATTTTCCTTGGCTGCAGAACAGCTACTCCGCAGCGGCTCTAAGGACACAGTGAGTCACACCGATACCGCCGGCGAGAGGCTCCCACCTTCCTCAGAGTCTGTTACAGGCTGATTCCAGAGGAGGAAACGGGAAAAGCCATAAAAGTGCTACAATAGATTCACACTTAATGAGATGCACCTCCCAAGCCTACGTGCAGCTTTTCAACTCCTCATAAAGGAGATAYAACAGGACATGAAAATCACCGGGTATTTTCCACCTTAGCTGCCAGATAAATCAGGCCAACAGTGCCGAATAGGAGCAGAGAGAAAGCACATGCGACCATTCACACCTTTTCCAGGTAACACCTCCTGGAAGGGAACAACGTTTCACGCCTTCCCAGGGGGCTAGGACAGCCACAGGCACCTCCACGATTTTCGGGCAGGGAGACTTGCCACACACTAGCAGAACTTGTTTGTCATTAGGAGGTCCATGACCCCAGCGGTTCATCTAAGACTAAAGTTCCTTCCCAACAAAGGCACTACCGGGAGTTTAGGGAGTTTCTTTACACCCAGCACACCCCAGCTGTTCCCTGGCCTGGCCCATTTATCAGCACAGCTTCTTTTCTTCCAGCCACAGCCAAGGAAACCTCGGTGCAAACACACCCAGGAGAATCCGATAGCACTAAATTACCTCACTTAGCATGAAAATGGGATGCCTGCGCACCATAAAAGGACTTAAGGCTCGCAGAAAGGCACAACACCAGAATCATTATACCTRCTTCCTTGTGATGCAGCTAAGTCACCTTTTTCCTCAGAAGAAACTTAAAGCTGGAGAACACGAGTAACCATCGCGCAACAGSTCCACCCTTAAAAGGCAGGGTATGAGCACTCAGGCCATTTACTGTTTCACAACACAAATCCCACCTCTCCTGCTGCAGATACAATKCCTTCTGATACTCCTGTTCACACTCATCCTGTTCACCTGAGTCAGCTTTCAAACCCTCCAGCGTTGTTCGCTTTCACGATACATTTGTGCACCCTTCAGCTGCAGGACTCCCGCCCTACCTGCAACACCCACCTTGGGTGAAGCATTCCAGCAGCACGTCCTGCAGCTCCAGTCCCGAGCATCTCGCCCTGGGGCCAGCACACACCTGCCAGRGGCCGTGAGGCTTCAACCAGAGCTGACCCCAAGCGCAGAGCCGCTGGGTGCGGGTTCTAGGAGCGCTCAGACAGCCCCTTGCTACCCAGCGAGTGTGAGCCACCAGTGAACTCCAGCAGCCCCAGCTTTCCGCTGCTGGTCACCGCAACGCCTCGCCGGCTGAGGGATTCACGCACCGCAGGGTGGATGCGTACCCCAAACACGTATGGGGCCATCCACACCTTCCTATCACCTCCTCCCTGAGCGAGGCAGAAACGAGGGCTAAAGGAGGCTCTCCTGCAGCCGGARCACGGCTCCGCAGTCCATCCTGCACAGCCAGAAGGGATCACGGTGCTTTAGGGCTCGGGTGGCTCACCCAAGGGAGCAGCCTCGAATGSCCGAGGTGCAGCTCCGAGCACCTGCCAAGGGGAATCACCTGCGGGCCGGTGCGAGCGGGATCCCGACGCTCACCCAGGGGCTGAAGGCTGCAAGAGGGGACAGGGGGTACGGTACCCCCGTGCACCCAAACACCGCCAACTCACTCCCAGGACACGGTTCCCACGCTGTTYCCAGGCCCTCCCTCTGCCTTTATCAAGAGCCAAACACACACAGCGGYCACTTCTCCCCAGCGCCTATCGGAACACGCTCAAACGGTGCGGAGATTGCCCCGCGTGGCCCCACAAACACGCCGGGGGAGCGGCCTGAGGGGCCGGCCAGGGGGAACGAGGAGCTCCCCGGCACAGGGAACCCCCACCTCGGGCTAACCGGGCCAGCCCAGACCGCCCAGAGGCCACCAGCGCCCATCCTCACCGCTCGCCGGGAGAAGGAGGCCGAGCAAACCCCGACCCCAGAGCACTACCGCCCGTGAGAGAGAGCAGGGCACCGCGGGATCCTCACCACGCGGCCATACCGGAGCGGGAACAAAACATGGTTCCCCCTTCAGTGCGAGGCCGGGGGAGGACCATGAAGCGGCGGCTCCAGCACGGCCAAGAAACGCCGGTGTGTGGAACCAGCCGGCCTCGTGCCCGGCCGCGGAGGCGGCCCCCACGCCGCCAGAACGGCCCAGGAGCTCCGGGCCGGGCCGGGAGCCGGCCGAGCGCGTGAGTGCGTG
>CADDXX010000794.1:93931-109813 GCA_902810485.1 Alauda arvensis
GACCGGCACGGAACGGACCGGCACTGGGGCATGGACCGGCACGGAACGGCACTACGGGCACGGAACGGCACGGATCGGCACCGACAGGCACGGACTGACCCGGAACGGACCGGCACTACGGGCTCCGACCGGCACGGATCGGACCTGAACGGACCAACCGGCACGGACGGACCCGGCACGGACCTGCAGTGATCGGACAGGCACAGGCTGGCACTACGGGCACGGACCGGCACAGACCGGACCGGCACGGATCGGCACGGAACTGACCGATCGGCACGGACCGGCACTACGGGCACGGAACGGCACGGACCGACCCGGCACGGAACGGCCCGGCCCCACGGGCCCCCGGTGGCGGCGGGACCGAGGCTGGGGCCGGGTGAGCCGGGAGGCCGGGCCGGATAACTCTGCCCGGAGCAGCGGCAGCAGCGCGGGATTTCCCTGAACTTGTCCCACGGAGTGACTCAGCTCAGGAGTTGTTCTCGCTGGGCAGGAGCAGGGGGTCCCCTTGCCCCTCACTGCCGGGCCCTCATCCCTCCCGGGGGTCCTGGACACGCTCCCGAGAGTCCTGACCCCACTCCCGGGAGTCCTGGCCCCCATTCCTGGCACACGGTGGTCCTGGACCCTTTCAGCTGCAGCATGCTGTACAGTATTAGATGTTGTYCTGTATTAGAACCCATCAGCACTTAAATACCCRTTAAAATTAAAAWCCATTGCCTGATGATTGTGCTTTTGTGCTCACCACATTTCTTAGCGTTGCCGGCCCACGCTGGCAGCTGYGTTCCCATGAAGGTAAGGACACACTGCCAGGAGGGACATTTGTGGTGGATCACAGTTATTTCAGCTGGGCCTGGTGTGAAAGAGCGAGATGCTCTCACCATTTCACTCACGGTTTGGTTCTGCAGGATAAAACAGTCCCAGGCTCTGTGTGCCAAACACCTCGGTGTGTGGGAGAGGCCCTTGCTGGTAGCATGTTCCCACTCCAATCACAGCTCCTCATCTCTGGATGCAAACCAGCCTGAGCCATGTATCCCCTGTTCTTCACTCCCCACATGTCCCAAGCCCTGCACAAAGGCACTGCAAGTATTTTCTCTGGCTGCTGTCTCCCTTGATTTCTGGGTTGCATGTCTAATGCTCTAATTTGTTTTACAGCCTGAAGAAGAGTGGTGCAGTTCAGCTGTGAGTCAAGGAAGGGAAATCAGAGAATAAACAGTGACACTGCACAGATGGAGACACAGCAGCTGTGGGGAGGTGAAAGTGCTTCCATATCAAAGGAACCACTGCTCCTCCATCAGAGCAGGGCTGGTCACGGGTGCACTCTGAGCATGTCGAGGCACTGAATGGACCAGGTGCGCTCAGTAAAAGGTCAGGGACCACAACCAACTCTTTCACCCACTTCTGAGGTGAGACACCAAAACCCAAAGAGTGAGTGGGTGGGAGAATCTCTTCATCCATCTGCTCCTGTGTGACTGAGCAGGGAGAGGCCTGCGCTCTGTTTTGCTTAGACAACAAGATRAATAACAATTCAAAGGGGCAATTTTGGATCAAACTCGAGGTTTGGCTCTGTTGTTAAGATCCCACCTAGGCTCAAGCGCTCTGCTCCAGAGGGAACGAGCAGTGGGAAGTGCTGTGGTGCATCCCAGGTGGGACATGGCCTTCCAGTTTCCTTTGAGARGACCCAGTACTGCTGGGATGAATGAAGCCAGAGAGCATGTCCTTCACCTGGCACTGGTGTGCAATGCCCAGTGTGTGGGTTTTAGAGTAATGTACAAAACAAGAGGCTGAGGATRGCAGAGCTTAAGTGAGCAGGGAGCTGCCAGAGCAGTGATGGGCTGGAAGGGCAGGAGAGAAGCTCCAGGACATCTCTGCTGTTCCTGTTCCTGCTGCTCCTGCTTCTTCTCCTTCTYACTGAAAATGGGAAGGAGTCCTTCCTGCTCTGTGCTGCTGCATTTTTGTCTCCTTTAAAAGACGGATTTAATATTAATCCTATTAGGAATTTTTTTCTGGTGAGGAAAACAGGATATTGTTTCAGGATATTGGGCAACAAAGCTGTCCTTGAAAAGCAACACTAAGCAGCCTCGCAGTCCTGCTTCTGAGTGCATTTGTGGTGGACACTGATCAAGTTCAACATCCGGGACAGCCAAACCATTTCATTCCCAGAATGGCCTCAGCAGAGCAGTACAAATTCAGGTTTCTGTGTTACACATCCTCTGTGTAAACCCTGAGGATGTCTAGTAATCTCAAAACATAATCATTAGTTCTGATTTCTCTTGGAATTAATGTGTCTAGCAGATGTAGAAGTGTAGTCCTCATCTGTCATGAGTACGYATGTCCTGCTTGATAAGAGAAGTAACAACATGAATGCAAATCCAGGAATTATTGGAAATCTCTTGGGAAAGTCTGTTCTATTGAGATATCCATCCTAGTTTCCTGACTGGGCTTTGGAAAAGGGTTTTCTGAACTTTTGGATTGACATTTCACYTCAGCTAAGCTTCCAGGCTCTGAGTTTACCCTGTGGCAATGGAAGCAGGAGAGAATCAGATCAGGGTCCCCATGGAATGTGCAAGGTCTCCTCTGTGGGTGATACAGGTACAGCACTGTTCAGGGGTGYATTGGTGTCACAGCCTCTGTCATTCTTTAGAAAATAATCTTCCTTAGAAAGAAAGGGCCTGCTAAGATGTTCCAAATGGCCACTAAMACCATGGAAGACCTCTGTGGCTGTGTTCATTTTTATGCCCAACAGGACTCCCATTGTCTGGACTCCCATTGCTGCTCTGTTGCTGCCTGTGCCAGGCTCACACACACGTCCCCCAGCAATGCAGACCAGCTGCAGATAAATCCTCACTCAAGCAGGTAACTCATCCTTTAGGGTCTATAGCCAGTGCCTCCATGCAGGCAGGGGAAGGGGCTGGTGTTTCCAAGCAGGCACGAGGGGCTTGGTGGGTGAATGTCACCCCAGGGAGTGACAGCCCACTGGAATGGAGCATCACCACGGAGGTGATGCTGCTGGATGAACACCCAGCTGCATCCCAGCAACACTGCTGTTGTCTTCAAGCTGGGGTCACCCAAACCAGTCTGACCAGCACAAGATCCTGTTCTGCTACATGCACCAGATGCTCGGATCATCTTTATCCAAAAGCTTTCTGGCAGAGCTGGGGACCCCTGAGGCAAGAGGCAAGGGTACTGGGATGGTGGGTGTACTCCTTGCTGTGTCCAGCTCTCCCRTGGGATCTCCACTGTCCCAGAACATGCTGTTTTAATGACTCTATTCCTGTTCTTGGGGTGGGGAGGAAAAGGTGGGGGCTCRGCAAATAATTTAACCATATCCTGCACCAAATAATTTCATATGTCAGTAACACTAGCTCACCTGCATTTCATTCTCTGTTGTATCCCTGCCCAGAGAGGCTGTTTCCTCCTGGTTTCAGCCTGCCTTGCAGGATCCCTGGCTGTCAAGAGCTTGGTGGCATTCATAGCCTTGTCTCTTGGTCTCCAAACAGGCTTCAGCACCTCTCCCTCTCCACACAATGCATCTTTAGGATCAGTTTCCACTGCTGGTGGCTTTTTTGACTGGGCTGCTTCTGGCAGCATGCTGCCTGCAGTGATCTCAGGGCAGTATCACCATGGGGATGAGCTGGAGCTCTGGGCTSCACTCCAGTTCTGTGTCTCCTTTGCAGCATCTATAGCATCTGTTTTCTTGGGATATTGCACAAAGCCAGGCTTCTGTCTGTAGTGCTTGACATTTTTGGTCCTGCATCATCTCAGGGGAGCTTGGGGCACTCTGGTAGATCTGAAGAGGAAGGGAAAGAACTGCAGGCAGACTGAGAGCCAAGAGGTTTGACCAGCTGACCCTGACACCTGTGAAGATGCCTCTCAGTCCCTGGCCACACTGGTCCCAGTAYCCAGTCACACAGGGCTTCCCACAGCACTGGAGCATCTATTCCTGCTGCTTCTGGTGTCTGCCAGCTGCCTGTCTCGTCAAATGCCCAGCCCCCAGCCATCAGGCTGCAYGGAGATGAGCAGGGGAGACAGGAGAGCCAACACTGGCAGTTTCTTCGTGGCTGTGTCACTGTTTCCATCCTCCCCTTGCTGGCAGGGCCCAGTGGCAGGATGGCCACGGTGTGCTCCCATCCCACACAGTGAGCACACAACCTATTGTGTGCATGTGTAAATACAGATTTGTGCTGCTTGTTCCAAAACCCCTCTTGTTCTGTTCCCAAAGAGCCTGGACTGACAATGTCAGGAAAGCCTCTGTCCCCCTGGCTTTGTTTGGAGGAAAGATCCCCGGAGAGGAGCTCACTGCTGCTGTGAGCCCTGACACAGCCTTGCTGCTGACAGGGAGTGAGCCCCAGTTCTGAGCAGGGAGGACACCCTGCAGGCTCTGCTCCCTCCCAGGGCACAACCCAGCATCATTTCTGACCCTGGGCACAAGGGAGCCAGGAGCAGTGCCTGTGGCTGGCTCACTCGGGCACAGCTCTGTCTGAAGTGGGTCAGGTGCCCTCCCTGCACAAACACAGGCCTAAGTCCAGCACCACCAAAGTACACTGACAATTGGAGGCAGCCCTTGGCCCAGRACAGGTTTTGGGAACTTTGCCTGTTGCTACCAGGGAGATGGGATTTTATGCCCTGCCAGCAGCAAAGCTCGGCTCAGGATGCAGGTGGCTTGTCCTGCTGCTTCACTGCCATGCCCACCACTTGTCAGCACCCTCCTCCCTCCTCACCCCACTAGGATGGTCTCTCCACGCTGCCTACCCACCCTACTTGCTCTGCCCATTCTGCAGGTCATCACAGAGTCACAGAAACATTCAGGCTGGAAGAGACCTTGAGATCATTTCTACCTCCCCACAACAGGCGGAGATGCCACACACTAGATCAGCTCCCACTCTTCTCTCTCTGAAATAGTGCTGTCCACAGTGGTGGGAAGAAAAAATGTTGTTTTGGGGAAGAAACTATATTTACAGGGCCCAAGTCCTGCCCTCTAAGTCAACATTACTGCAGAAAAGGTTTGGACACTGTGAAGTGCCCATCAAAACTCTCTCTCACTGACAAATTCAGTCCTGCCCTCTCCATGTGCTGTTTTGTGTTGGGTTTACACACACTCTGCTGACTGAGCTCTACRGGCAGAAGGAGTTACATAAAGCAGTTTAACAAGTCTTTTGTGCAAGCCAGAACTTCTTCTTCAACTGGGCAGGTACCCCATGAGCTGACTTTTGACCCATCACAGCCACCCATGGCTCCACAGCTACAGAGGCACAGGGTGGGTGCACCCTGCTGCCTCCAAAAACCCTCAGCAGAAAATAYCTGCAACAACCCCAGTTACAAATCCCTGATCTTCCATAATCAGAGAATAGGGTTAAATGTGCCTAATGAGCTCMTTCTAAATTGCCATTACCACTCTAATAATAGCTGGTAAGACAGTCTTTTGTGGGACAACAAACATTTCTGTTATTCCCCAAGCCCAGCTTGGGGATAAATAAAGCCAGCTCCTGTTTTAAAGCAGGAGGTCATGCTTCATCTTAGGATAAAGGCATTGCTACCCTTTCCCTGGTTTCAGGCTTAAAGGAACAAAACTGAGTGAAGCAAAATAGCAAACAAAATTAGAGTTTTGGAGGAGGAGCAGCTAAAGACAAGTCAGACAGACTGGCACTGAGCTCCCTCCACAWGTGTGTTTAGCAGATAATTTGTTATCATCCCAGTTCAAAGTTAACCTGCTGGAAAGCTGCTGTGGGAGAGTTGGCTGATCTGCAGTGTTTCAGATTTCCATGTTTCAGTTGGGCGCAAACAAAAAAAAAAAAACCTCAAAAAGCTTGTTTTTGATTAAGCCTGTTGCTGCCGGGTACAAATACTTACTTTCTGGGTGGAAGTTCATTAGGGCACAAGCACCAAACACGATTAATCACACAGTGCCCAGTGCCATGGCTTGGGTGGTGGCAGCTCTCTRTGCTGCCCTGTGATTTTCACTTCCCTGAACTGAACCGGAGGGAGAGGGAGGAAGAGGAGGCTGACAGAGTTTCCTTCCACCCTTTTGGGGAACCAGGCACTACTCCAGGTGGGCCAAGGTCTCAGACCTCTGCACTGGTGAGCCCCCAGTTGGCTCCAAATGCCCCAGTGCAGGGAAATGGGGGCTGCTCCATGGTGTTGTGCCTGTGGCAGGAAGCTGTGGTCGAGGCTGTTTGCCTGCCCCGGCTCATCTGCTATTCTTACACACCTCGCGGGGGTGTGCTGTGTTTTCACTGTCTCACAGACGGGATTTGCCTCTGTTTTGCTTTGGAAAAGCAGCCGGCTGTGGTGCAGGGAGCGGGAGGAGATCCACGTGGCCACAGCAGATATTTGTTGTAGGGCAGTGGGAGCTGCAGCTCCCCCCTTCCARGCCTCCTGCAGCATCCCAGCCCCCYTGGCCTGCTGAGRTGCCCTGACCATGCTCCTCAGGATGCCTCAGCTGTCCCAGGATGGAGAATTCCCCTCCAAGTGTGTGAGCTCTGTCAGAACCAGCCCAGCACCTTTGCTGCCTCCCAAGCTGCTTGGCCACCTCTTGCCTCTGAGCCAGAAGCCCATGCTGGGGGCAAGAACCTGAGCTCCAGTGCCACCAGGGCAGGAATGGCCACACTGCCACCTGCCAGCATTCCTCCTGCACCCAGGGGGGCTCAGCTCTCTGCCACAAAGCCATGGCACCCTGTCCCAGCCTCTGGTGTGCCTTGGAAAATGCCAGGTCCCAGCTGTCACCAGCCACCCCTGACTAAATGACCCCTCCTCTGCTGTCTGGGCTCAGACCAAGCCTCAGCAAATGAACATCCCAGCAGGTCCCTGAGTGTCACCAGCCATGGGCCCAACAGGGCTGCACGTGCACGTGGCCGAGTAATGCCATAACGAGATTACGCTGTGATATGATGGTTGTGAAATAATCCACAGTATCATTCAGTAAATCCCGAGATCCAATTACCTTTCCACACGACACTCCTTCCCGGGCATGGCGAGGCCAAGGGGCTGCAGCCCAGTTGCCCTGCCCTTCCAACAGCCTCCTGCTTGGCTCCTGCACTCCCCTGCATTTCTCTGCCTCCTTGTCACGAAGGATTATCAAAGTTTGTGTTTCCCTGCAGGAGCCCCGACCCTCTGCCAGGCTCTGCTGCCTTTTCACAGCCGCCTGTTTGCTCCAAAGCACYGCCCTGACCCCCCTGCCCAGCCAGCCCCGGCTCCCCACGGCCCCAGCAGCACGGTCCGGGCTGGGGACGGTGACACCAGCCTGCCCAGGGTGGTGCCAAGTGCCAGCCTGCCTGCCCAGRGTCCCCAGCGTGTGCGAGCACCGAGCGCAGCGCATTGAACCCGCASAGCTCCGGCGCGCACCCTGCCTCCCACAGCAGCGGCGTTGTTTGCAAACACTTTTTTTTGTTCCCAGGTCATTTTCCCTGTCCTGGCAGAGCCGCTGCCGGGAGCCAGAAGATCCCTTTCAGTGAGAAGAAAGCCCGGGGCGCAGGTACAGGCGGTGCCAGGGCACGCAGGCTGCCCCGCGGCCGGCGCGCTCCCGGTGCTGGCCGCTGTTCAGACACCGCCGCTGCTGGCAGCTCCGCCGGGGAGTGTGGCCAGCTGCAAATTTCGGCTTCGCTTTTTGGAGCCTTTGAATCACTGGCCGGCCGCCAGGGTTGTTATTTGTTAGTCTAAGTATTTTTTTTTTTTTTCCCAAGCGAATTTCAAGCTGGCAAGAGGAGCCCGGCGAGAGGAACTTGGCAGAGGGGGCCCCTCGGYATCCTCGGTGCGGGGGGAGTGGGGAGTGAGGGCAGGATGCTGTGGGGTCCGCCCTGCCCGAGAGACCCCCGGCAGCAGGACAGCGGGTTGCATCAGTGCTGGCAGAGCCTTCACRGCAGGAAATCTTTCGTTTCACTTCCCTCGGAGGGGGGGAATTCAGATGAAACTGCCTCTTACAGGGTGGAATCCACGGRCCAGCCTGTTTGGAGCMGRGTCTGCACTTCTGTACATCCCTAAYGCTGCACGGGTCTCGGTGAGGWTTCGGAAGCTGTGACCCCAGGCATGGATCCCTGGGCTGAGCAGGGGATTAATATCACCCATTTCTGYCTGAAGAAAACCAGAATCCCGCCTGAGCCAGAGCTGAGGCCATGCTGAGGCTGGGGCTGTGTCCCATGTGGATACTGCAGCCCAGGAGCCCTAACTCTGGCTCTGCTCTCTGCTGCTGTGCTGTGCTCTCCAGCCACCCTCTGGCACGGGGGRMTTGCACTTGCTGAGCCCGGGGTGCAGGCAGCTCCCTGGSAAAGGCACCTGGCTCCCACACCCATCCCTGTGAAGGTTTTGCAGAGCTTTCGGGGGGCTCATACTCACTGGGGTGGCCCTGGGTGCCAGGGACAGCCASCACRGCACCTGTGGGCTGCCCCGGTAGCAACAGGTCAGCTTCCAAGGCTGCGGGAGAAGAGTCAGGAAACARAACAAAGCAGGGGCAATTTGCAGGGGGAAGAAATTGCTTGGAAACCTGAGCCTCAGATCCTCCGGCTTCCAGAGATGGGAAACAAAGACTTTGGGAGGGAAGGGCTGGCGGGGCCTTGGGAGAGCAGAGAGCCACGGGGCAGGGAGATGTGGGACAGGGAGATGTGGAGCTGGGAGCTGTGGGGCTGGGAGCTGTGGGGCTGGGAGCTGTGAGACAGGGAACTGTGAGACAGGGAGCCGTGGGTCAAGGAGCTGTAGGGCTGGGAGCTGTGGGGCAGGGAGCTGTGGGACAGGGAGCTGTGGGGCTGGGAGCTGTGGGGTAGGGAGCCATGGGGTAGGGAGCTGTGGGACAGAGAGCTGTGGGGCAGAGAGCTGTGGGACAGGGAGCTGTGGGGCTGGGAGCTGTGGGACTGGGAGCTGTAGGGCTGGGAGCTGTGGGGCTGGGAGATGTGGGGCTGGGAGCTGTGGGACAGGGAGATGTGGGGCAGGGAGCTGTGGGACAGGGAGCTGTGGGGCCAGGGATGAGACTGCAGCCCGAGGGAAGTGGCAGCAGGAAGGAGCCTGCCTGGATCTGGCAGGGGCGGCGCACAGGCAATTGGAGCGTGTCCTGTCATTCCCCCACACTTCCCATCTCCCCATCACCTTTCCAGCCATTGTTCGGCAGCCCCGGGGCTGAGGCACAGCATGGAGAGAGGCTGCCTTCTCTCCCTTCCTGCCCCTCCACCTCTGCTGCCACCCCTCCGCCTTGCAGGTGATGTCCACAGGCCACACCAAGCCCAGCTCCTCAGGAATGTGGCTCTGGGGCATCCCGTGCCTGCCCCAGCACCCCACCACTGTGGGGAACAGCACTGGCTTATCCAGGACAGTGTGGCAGCAGCCATCCATGGCCAGGAGCAGGGCCAGCATCCAGCTCCACACAGCCACAGCACCTGGAGGGGCTCCGTGGGCGTCTCTGTTTGGATGGATAAATCTTCCATGATCCCAATCTCCAGGCAAAGCCATTTCTGTCACGTTGCCTCAATCTCTTGACATTACAGTGGTGGATTTTGTAAGGGACCTTTCTGCCAGATTGTCTGATTGTCTTTTCTGTGGCTCAGCAGCCACCACAGCCACATCAACCTGTCTCTCCCAAAGGCAATCCCTGCCCGCCCAGGACATGGCACAGTGGCCATGCTCGGTGCTGGGGGGACACTCCAGACCCCTGGAGACCCCTCTGTGTGCAGGGACCCTGCTGACATCTGAGCTGGCAGCCCATGAAGCCTCACAGGGGGCACGGGGGGCACGGGGGAGCCCCCAGTGCCACAGCTGCAGGTCCCACACGAGCCTGAAAGATCAATGACCTTTTCCCAGTGTTTGCTTTCGGCAGAGGCTCGTGCTCCAGGGCTTTGCTCAGATAACAGTCTGGTATGAGAATAAGCTCCCCTGGTGAGGTGCAATTTGGAGAACTTGAATGGGGGCTACAAAACTAGYTGCAAATAAAGAGATTAAGATCAGTATTTATCCTTTTCTTTTCCTTTTTCCTTCCCAGTAGAGCAAAAATATTCCTGTTTATTGCTATAAACCCTTGGGGGCTGTGTGGTAAACTCCCGGTGGGAATTACTGTCTCAAGAGATCAGAGATCCTGAGAACATCCCCCTGYGAAATTTACAGTTATTGTTAGTTGTAATTAGCCTTGTTTATCCCTCCCTGCAGTGGTATTTGGGGAACCAGCTCAGGTCAAACGCGGGGCAGTTCCCCCATTGTTCCCAGTTATCCAAAATCTCCCTCCAGGCCACAGCAAGCTGTCACAGTGTCACACCTTCTTTAGGCCTCTCCTGGAGGTTCTGGGCTCCTGCACGTCTGCGAGGAGGAGTAAAAGGCTGCTGGGAAAAGRCCAGGAGAGGAGGAGACCCTGTTATCCCACCCCCAGCTCAGCTCCCGCAGCCCCCAGCCCTGAGCTGCGACGCCTGTGYGCTCACACCCTCCCTGCTCTATATTCTCCCTAAGAAAATAAAGCATCACTGTCCTATTAATTATGTGAGTTCTGGAGCAATATTTTTCCCAGAGTCACCTACTGGTTCACATATTCTTTTTCCAGGCAGCTTAGCCAGTAGCCTGGCAACACGGTGACCTTATGCTCTGCTCAGCTTTGAGCATTTTATTAGCCACACTGGACTCTCTCCACCGCTCCATATTGCTGAGCCCCTCATTAGTACAATTAATAAGCTGCTTCTGTCAATTCAATCAAATGCCAGGCTCGACAGCAGGAGAAAGCTTTGGCAGATCAAGTAGGGGAGATTCTGGGTAGCACTGGGAAATTGTAGGAAACCTTTCATCTTCCCCAAGGAGCCGAACAAGAATGGGATTGTGGGATTGGGATTCTCTCAGGTCATGTTTATTTATCGCCGGCTCGTTAGTATAATAAATCAGGTCCCCTGTCACTTTGAATGAAGTCATAGGTTSGCTGGAAGGAACTTGGCAGAACACCTTGATATTATTAGTGATGGTGTGGACAAAGCCCCCTGAAAGGCGATGCCCTGGCYGGGCACCTCACACGCACCCACTCAGCCCCAACCCCACCAGGGCCTGGTGCGGTCACGCCAGGGGWCTGGGATTGTCTGGGGACACCCCACACAGCATGTCCCAGGTAYTCAGGAGCCACAGGARGGGATGGCTCTCCCTGCTTCTGTCCTTGYATGGTGGGAGACATGCCCACGCTGGCCCCACATGTGTTGCCAGCACAGAGCAGGCAGCAGAGTGTGGGCGACGTCCTGCGCTGGCAGTCACATGGACCAGGCACACGAGACAGCACTTTGCCTTTCACACCTCTCCGTGTCCTGCCAGACTTTGTCCTGGCTCTGACGTCGGTGTGCTCTTTGGATCCCATGCTGGCTGCAGGAGCTCCTGCCACAGCAGGGCTGGGAAGTGAACATGGGTGGCAGGTGAAGGCCTCGTGCCCACACTGGTGCCCACACTGGTGCTCACTTGCTGCGTGGCTGTGGCTCCTGAGCCTGATCCCTGTGTCCTCTGAGTGGCACCTACCAGCAGCAAGGGACCAGGAGGTGGCTTTGGCATTTCACCTTGGCATTTCAGCCCCCCTGAACTGGGCACACTCGGTGGTCTACCAGAGATGCTGGAGAGGCCAGTGTCCATGCTTTGATCCAGCACTTTTCCACACTAGAGAATAGATGTGCAGGTTGCTTCCTGCATTGGAAATAATGCTGAGTGACAACAAGGAAGAGTTGTGGTTGGTGTCATAGTCCGAGTGCCCCAACAGAGCAGCATCACAAGTGTATGTCCCAAAAACCTTCCTCAAAATAAATTCCCCAGGAAATCCTTTGATCTGGTCTGATGGTGAGAACATAAATTTGAATATAGCTTAAAGGTTACAAAGCAACCATTCTGTTTTATTGTTTAATATAGCACAGTGTTTAGTCTCCCTGATAAGATAAATATGAAACTGTCCCTAATTTTCTTTTCAGAGACGTTATCTATGAAAACCTTCACCTTTCACTTTCACCACAGGTCAATTCCATCATCTTTGAACTGGACCTGYACCACTCTTGAAATGCAGGGATTCCCAAGTCAGCTGTGTGCTGTTGGAGCATTCCCCATCTCCATCCCACCCTGCCCATAGTCCATAAGAGCCTGGGAAGTTCCTGGGGCCATGCTCCCGCTCATTAGCTCTCCTGACTCCAGCTAACCTATAAATGTTGAAGGAAACAAAACAAACTGCTGGGAGGGAGAGGAAGGGCTGTAGGTGTTGGCCRCATGTCAGTGGAGCCAAGCCAGGCTCCGGCTGAAGATGCTATTGTGTCGCAGTGATTTCCCTGGAAAAACAGGCCTGGAGATCTCCTTACTGTTCCTGGGAAGCACTTGATGACCGGGTGGATTCGGGCCACCCGGAAGGTTGTGGGGGTGTTGGGGGCTTTTGACAGCCTTGTGAAATGTGGAGTCGTGTGAGCAGACACGACTGCAAACCTGCAGGACTGGACAAGGCACCAGTGCTTGGCTCCAGCACACATGGCTGCAAGTGCCAAGGCTTGGCTCTGCTTCCCAGACAGACAGTGSGTGTCTGCAAAGACGTGCAGGTGCTGCACTTGGAGAGSKSCAGGACACAGGCACAGCAGCTCCTYGGCTGCTGCCCACCAGCAGCTGCACAGTGGTTGTCCATTGGCCACCAAACCCATGGACTGGGAGCCAGGAAGGAGCTTGTGGCAGTCGGGGGGTCTCCTGTGAGCCCTGGCCAGGCCCATGGATGCCAGGCTTTGGGCTTTGTCACCCCTTTCAAGGGCAAAGTTCAAAGTTCAGTCCTGGTTTGTTGGCACAGTGGAGGTGGGAAGGTTAGTGTCCTGCTCCTGGAGGAGCAACTGCTGCATCCCAGGGGTGTCTGGGGAATGCAGCAGTGCCTCCAGTCCCCTGGCACTCATCCCTTCTTCCAGGAAGTGCAGAAGCCTGGGTACTGGGGCCATGGGCAGACACAGCCAGGATGGCCCATTTGCATCCCACCCTTCAGGCCTCCGGCATGGTGCAGACACCTCTGGGAATGGACTGGAGGAGACAAGAACATTTGAAGAACCCCAACCAGAGCCCAGCTGTCTCTGTGCCATGAGGAGGGTCTGTGGGTGATGGAGTCCTCCCCACAGTGCCAGCCCTCTCCAAAGCTTCACAGGCAAATCACTTCCATCTTTTTAAATGCCTGGTGTAAATGACCACCTGAGCATCCCATGCATCTCCAGACACTGCCCACACTCAGCATGGTACACGGAAAGCTGCCTGGGGACACAATGCTGTCCCTCTTCTGCACCACAGGGGAACCTCCTGCATCCGCCCCCCCTGGACAATCCGTAAATGCCCCCTCCCTCCTTATCTTTCCCTGAGCAGCAGGGGTCTTGGCATCTCCTTAGCCCCTGTTTTCTCTTTGAGCTCCTGTTGACACAGGGCCATGGGAGAACAATGGAGCCAAGGGCAGCAGAGACACAACCTGTTCATTCCTCTGGCTGTCTGCTCCCTTTCCTGGGCACATCCGGGCCGCGGGGACCTGTGGCACAGCTGACGAGGTGGCAGCACCAGGGAGAAGCTGGAGCAGGGTGAGCCCACAGGGGAGCCACAGCCTGAGCAGGCTGGCACTGTCCCATCCCAGCCCCGCAGCACTGGGCATCCCACAGTGTCAGGCCATCCTGCACTGCCTGTTTGCTGGTGGAGATGTCCCAGTGAAGAAAGGTTTGCAGAGGTACCTCTGTGCTGTTGAGGGCTGAGAGGGCAGCAGGGGCAGATAGAAAAGTGGCTGGTCAGGGATTTGGGAGARAAGAGTTTTTATTGTGAGCTATTGGCCGGGCTGGCACCCTCTGCTCTCCAGCAGTGTCATTGGCACGATATTAAATAAAGTAGCTCGTTTCAGCCCGTGCTCATCAGGGCCAGCAGGTTCAAAAACCTCCCTGAATTTCCAGCCTGCGAGGAGCAGTGAGGTAAGCTCACCCTTATCTGGAGGGAGTGCTGCTCAGGAAGAAAACTGTGTGCTCCTGAGGAGTGGCTGGACGCCCAGCCGGAGGTGCAGCAATCACTGCTCAGCCAAGGTCAGAGCTCCGCTCCCACCCAGCCCTCGACAGCCCCGAGGGAGGCGCGGAGGGAGCAGACCGGAGGGGCTGGGAGCTCAGCACCTTCCAGCAGCCCCCGGCACTGCCCCGCACCTCCCAGCGCCTCCCGCAGCCCGCAGCGGCTCGCTCAGCGCCCCGAGGCCACCGCGGCTGCTCTGCCGGGGCTCGTGTGCCATCCAGCGGCCGAGACACTCGGCTCCAGCGCGGCCTGAGCCTCCCCACGCYGCCGCTCAGCGCCGGCAAGGACGGAGCCACGCCGGGCTGGAGCCTGGGAAGCATCTCGCCGTGCAAGCTGCAGACAGCAATGGGATGCGCTGAGTGTCCGCTGCCGCCCAGCCGGGGAGGCACGCCCAGGCCAGAGATGCTCCCTCTTGGCAGGGCTGCTGGGAGCAGGATGCCAGGCTACCCCTCGGAATGCTCAGGGAAGCAGTTCAGCTGCTGGGAGAGGAGAGTGGCCAGAGGGGGATGAGCAGGACTGGGATGCAGCAAAGCCTCCTGCACCTACCCTAGGGATGCAGGATCGAGCTGTGCTGGGGAGCAGGGACACTCCTCACCTCAGGGAGGTGTTCAAGCCCTTCTATGGCAAGTCCCTGACCACTCCGCCCGTCTTGTCCCAGCCAGGGATAAGTAAAGGGATCAAGTGACTCCTTCATTTTAAACCACACTGCCACTGATGGCTGRGCTGGAATTACCTCCGGCAGGATCGTTTCAGCTGCACCCCCGGGTGTGCCACTGCTGCCTGCTCTGCAAGGGCTTGTGCCCGCTTTTAGGTCATCAGAGCTGGGCTTTGAAACACCCGTGGGCAACCCTGGGCACACAGGAGGTGTTCTGTGTATTGCACAAGCYCTGCACGGGCAAATGGATTCTTGAGGCATCGTCCCAGAGGGATGTCACGTCTAAATGGATACTGTGGGCAACTGCACAGATCCTGGAGCTGTGCTGGATTGGGACTGGCAGAGGGAGCAGGAGAGAGAGTTTTAGGGAAATTGGCTGAGAAGGCAGGGCCCCCAGCAGCGGCAGTTGTAGCTTGGTGAATCACAGCAGGCTCCCTTCTCCTCCAAGACATTAGAAGCAGCTGAGCAATTAAGACTGGCTTCTATTAATATGCAAATTTCTGCTGCCATGGCAATAATCTTATAAATGCAGATTGCACTGGGAACTATTGTTGGAGAGACCTGTGGCTTCGTGTGAGCAGATTCTCCTAATTGAGCTGCCCTGAGCCTGTGGCCCTGGGCAGCTGGGGACAGCCCTAKCAGTGGCCACCCTGATGCAGGCAGCAGATTCCCACCCGGCATCTTCCCTGTCCCTGCCTGGTCCTTTTTGTATACATCATAAAGAATGTCCTGAGTTGGAAGGGACTCACAAGGATCATCGACTCTAACTCCTGGCCCTGCACAGACACCCCAAAATCCCATGCTCTGCCTGAGCTCTGGCAGCCTTGGGGCCATGACCATTCCTTGGAGAGCGCGACCACCCTCTGGAAGAACCTTTTCCTAATATCCCTTCTAACTGTACCCCGAGAAAGCTCCAGACAGTCCCGTGGGTCCTGTCACTGGTCACAGAGAGCAGAGATCGGAGCTGCACCTCTGCTGGCTTCGGGGTCTGACCTCAGCYTCTTCTTCTCTGGGCTGAACAAACCAAGAAATCTCAGCCATTTCTCATGGCCCCTCCAGACCTCGCACCATCTTCACAGCCCTCCTCTGGACACTGTAYCAGCTTTATATCCCTGCCTATACGCCAGCAGCAACATGCAGGGGAGTCCAGCCTCACTGCTCTGCGGGAATCTCCTTCCACCTGCCACCAGCACCCAATTCCAGTTCCTGCAGCCATCACAGCCCGTGCCCTGAACCACTCTGAGAAGCGGGCATGTGTGCAGCTCCCT
>CADDXX010000794.1:111111-128514 GCA_902810485.1 Alauda arvensis
TGTCCGCGGGCAGAGCAGCCCCGGCAGTGGTGCCTGGCTCTCCGGGCAGAGGAAGAGTCCTGGCCCCGAAGGCTCCGTGTGCCGGGCCCCAGGGCGCAGTTTCACGCTTGTCCTGTCCTCCTCTGTGATGGGGACAAGTGAGAGGAGGGTGAAGCGCGGGCAGGTTGTAGTTAGTAAGCCACTTATGARTGCCATTCAGTCCAGAACTTAAAGTTGTTTCAAGTTAGGCTTTAGGACATTGTCTTTTAGGATTGTGCTTGGAATTATTCTTTCAAGCAGCAGCCTCAGCTGTGTTGTGGTACTTCCCGTTGCTGCTGGTTTCCTCTGCATCCCACTGCTGCTGTGCAACTCAGTGATGCTCTCCTTTTCCCTCGGTTAAACCATTGTGGGCTCCCCGTGACATTTGCTGCCATTGTTTTTCTAAAAAAATCCCACGAAGCAATTCAGAGCCACTCTCAGTCTCTGCTCCCAAGTGTTCAATAAGACAATGTGCTAAATAGTGTTCACACAGGTCAAGCTTTTGTTCTTGACTTTTGTCCCAGTCACCGTTGCTTTTGTCACCTTTGGCTACAGCATATTTGGGAGGAAGAGGTGGTGGGATATGWGGGAGATCAAAACTTGCTCCCAGTGCACAGAGTTCTTAGTCTCTCTTGGAGGTCTCAGTCTTCCTAGCTGATAAAAATGACATTATTCCAGACCAAGAGAAAATGGAGCCTGTTGGGAAGGTACTACAAGCATACAGAACATTGGGGTTAGCTCCAGGAATTCTTTTAGCAGGACTCAAGAGTCTGATCTGTGTTAAACACTGGACATGTCCAAGGAAGCTTGTCACCTTCTTGCCCCTTAGGAGTTCTGTAGTTCTCTTCTTTTTCTGCACAGTCTGCAACTGGAAATGTTYAAGAGAAAACATGTATTTCAGCATAGAAGTACAACAACTTGTGTTTGAAACCTTTGGTGTTTAGAGAGGTACAGAGATACTGGAACTTGTCAGGGAAGCTGTCAGGAAAGGGAATTGGCAGTTCATCAAGAGGCTAAGAAGCAAAATTATATCCATGATGTTTGAAGAGTTTTGGAGCTTCAACAAATACTTGTATCTTTGTTCAAGCTGGATGAGGGTGTGTTTAAAGCTGCTTGGCACAGCCTCCAGTGGGAAGCAGCACAGCTGACAGTGTGCTGTGTTGTGCAATCTGACATGCTGCAAACAACAATGAGGGGATCATAGACTGGTTTGGGCTGGAAGGGACCTAAAAGCTCATCTACTTCCACCCCCTGCCATGAGCATGGGCACCTTCTACCATCCCAGGTTGCTCCAAACTCTATCCAGCCTGGCCTTGAACACTTCAAGGGAGGGAGGAGCCACAACCTGTGCCAGGGCCTCAGCACCCTCACAGCCAAGAATTCCTTCCCAAAATCCCATCTAACCCTGCCCTCTGGCAGTGGGAAGCCATTCCCCCTCGTCCTGTCACTCTGGGCCCTTGTCCAAAGTCCCTCCCCAGCTCTCTTGGAGCCCCTTTAGGTGCTGGGAGGGGCTGTGAAGTCTCCCTGGAGCCTTTTCTTCTCCAGCTCTCCCAGCCTGGATTCAGAGCTGAGGGGCTCCAGCCCTTTGAGCATCTTCATGACCTCCTCTGGACTTGCTCTGGCAGCTTCACATCCTCCTGATGCCGGGTTCCCTCAGGGTGGGAGGCAGCTCTGTGGGTGGGGCCTCACTTGAGAGGGGCAGAATCCACCCCCTCCCCTGCTGCTCGCCCAGGGGGGCTCAGGGGAGGTGATCTGGGCTGCAGCTGAATGTTTCTGTTGAGCTTCTCATCCACCAACATCCCCAAGTCCTCCCCAGAGCTGCTCTGAATCCATTCTGTCTGTCCTCTGTTGTGGCTTTGAGGATTTTGGCACATGAAGCATGGGTGATGTTTTTTCTTCACTAGGACTACTCTAGCAGTTTTGAATCTAAATGAGCTATAATGTATGCCAGCTGTTTAAAATTAAGCAGAGCCTGATTTTTCTCACATGATCGACTCCCTGATGTGCCTTTCTCTATTAGTTCTGTGATACCATTTCAGTGGGCACTGAGGACTAAAAATCCTTCTTTTTCCTGACTCTCAGATTACTTGCAGGTGCTGCTTCCAGTGTGTGTGTGTGTGTGTGCAGGTTGGTTTTATTTTCACTTTTTGTTTTTAATAAAGCCAGGAGGACAGAACTTGGATTTCATGATGGAAGTACTTGGGCAACTAACTTCATTTTCCTTCTGAAGTTCTGTATGTTTTGTGGCTAACCTAGTGGGTGATGAAAAGCACTGTGAAGTTAGGAAGTATTTTTTTTATCTATCTGCCTCCTAACATTAGTTTCTTTAGAGCAAGGAATGCCAGCCCTGTGTGTAGGGGCAGAGGRAAGCACAGTGCTGGTGGTCCCTGCCTCCAGTCCCACAGCAGTAAGTGTGTTTATATATCCTGCTAACCAGAGAGATGATGAATAAAAGTAGTTCAGGTATCAGTTAATTAGGTCAGCAAGTTCCATTCACAGTAGATTTTTTGGGGTGAGCTCAGCTGGTTGCCTGCATTCTGCATCAACACCTCTGCAGTGCCACAGGATGCTCAGCTTGGCTGAATTAAGATCATTCTTCATCATCCATAATCAGTTTGGTATGTGTGTTCTGATTTATTTACTTAAGAGATGAGTACCACTTCAGCTCAAAATGAATGTTTAGATGATATTATATACAATGCCAGATGAATCTCTGACATMCAAATTTTGCATGTTTGCTCTGTGTTCTGCACAGCCTGGGCCTCCCAGTTACAAAGTGCAAAGGCTGCTGGGTTCTTTGGTTTTGGCTTTTCCAGAGCAAGGGAATTGCATCTGCTTCTCCAGGGTTGCAGGAATCTTAGCTGTGTGATTGAATGATCTCTAAACACAGAAATCAGCCAATGTATTTCATTCTGTATTTTGTGATCAGCTGGTCTGTTTGAAAAAGAAAAGCATCAGTAACAGAATGTAGATATAAATAATATCAGAACCACTTTAAATRTCAACTTCTTGAAAGAGGACTTATTGTAATGAAAACTTTGTTGTAGTCCAAATCTGAGTAATAATAGAAAAATACTTTCCTGTGCTTTCTGAATTAAAATCTTAATTTCTAACTCAGTAGTTAGACAGTAGGCTTCTGGGAGGGATAGCTGGATTTTTGCACCATGGCTGTCAGTGTTTAAGAGGAATTTGGACAGTGTCCTGAATAATTTTAACTTTTSATCAGTCCTGATGTGGTCAGGCAGGTGGACTAGAAGGTTGTTGTTGGTTCCCTGCCTAGCTAAAGTGTTCTATTATATTCTGCAGCCCTGATTTTTCAGCCTGAGATGTTTCAATTCCTAAAACTCAGTTTTCACTGAGTTTTCTCTAAACAGAAAAATGTTTTTGTTAAAACTTTATGTTGTTTTCATTCCCTCTTAAGAGTTGGGGACATTGATGTCTCTCTGTGTTGACTAAAGTGATTGAATGAGTGTTACTTCCATCACCAATCAGGTTAGCCYTGGTGATGTAGTATTTAAGGGGTCAGACTTTGAATAACAAACACTTTTTAGTGACAATTTGGGAGCCATGTGGTCTCATTTGGTGTCCAACAGTGACAATATTCTTCCTGGAAGCCTCAGAAAAATCAAGTTTCAGTTTTCTTTGCATAATGATCTTGCTTCCAAGATCTGTGTCAGTGCCTGCTGGCTGTGCCTGATGCACAGGTTGGTCTGGCTCAGAGCCCATGGCCTGGCTTTGCTCATCACTGCAGTATCTGCACACCTTGAGGGGTGTGTTGTTCTCTTCCCTGGCCRTTGTCTCCTTCCTCCATCTCTTGTGGGTTCTTTGGGAGCAGCATGGCTCAGTGCTTCCCACTCTGGTGAGACACAGAGCTCCAAGGTCAGGCTGCTCAGCACTGCCTGGGTGTCTGTGTGTTTGGAAATTCGAGGTAACTCTGCAGCTGGGATTGGGATTGGATCTCCCTCCACCTGTCTGTGCCAAGCTCCTGGGGCTGAGCTGGGTTCAGGGGGATCTGGGCAGCTGGAGAGARTGTCTCCAGTGTTCAGCCCTGGGAAGCCTGCTGAGGAGCAGCTCMTACTTGGTTGTTCTTGTGTTTTTCCTGGTGTTTAGGGCTGGCTTAATTACCACACGTACTGAGGAAGCAGAGCTGCAGAATAGTTCTGCAATTAGCTGCTGTTGTTCTCTTCTCCAGGTTCTCTTGATTTTTTTTTTTTTTGTTTGTTTTTTAAATTGTTTCCAAACCCACACTGCTCTATCTGTATAACTTGCATCTTGGTGTAATTAAAAGAGTACATTAACAACTGCCTGACTTGCCAGGACATCCAGGATTTTAATAATGCATGGCTAGAATGGAATCTTTACCCTGAACCTGAGTGAAAGTTAACAACTGTAACTATACTGTAGTCTRTCCATTGTCAGTCTGGGTTGTCTCTTAGCAGGTTTTGGTCTTACWAATCAAAAATAGTCTGCCAGAGCTCAAGGAGTGTTTGGGCACTGCTCTCAGGCATGTGGTAGAATTTTGGGGTTGACCTGTTCTAGGCCAGGAGTTGGACTTAATGATTTTTGTAGGATCAAGTTTRGCCCTTGGTGTGTTTGGAGTCAAACACAGAACCAGAACATCTGTCTGTAAGATCCCCAGCCCCAGGGTTCTCTCTGCTCCAGCTTGTTTGGGAATTTTGTGTCTGTTGGTCCTTTCCCATAAGCCTGCCTTGGCATCTTCAGAAAGCTCAGACAATGGGATCAAGCACTTCAGTGATGGGCATTTTGTAAGGAATTATTCTCATRTCCCTGCAAAGTTTTTCCTTCTTGCAGTGGACAAGTGTTGTTAAAAAAGCTCTGGGTTAAAGCAAAAATTCTCTGGTCAGGTACAATCTGCCTATCAAGAAGCTTTAGCAAAAGTTTTTTGATTCAAACAACTTTGAATTTTAGACTTTTATTGTGAGTGACCACTAGAACAACTTCTTCTCTTTAGTGAAGGAGCAATTGTATAAAATACATAAATACAGTTTCAAACTTGAGATTGCATAAGGTAAACATGTTTTGGATTTGTTGCGATTTTTTTTATTACTATTACAGATGCTAAATAACTTTTTTTCTCTGTTCTCTAGGGATTTAAGTTATAATCATTTATTATCATCCAATTGGAGCATTGATTTGTCTGTCCATACTCTCCAAGAAGTGTAAGTTGTTTTTTATGGGGATAAAGTCTAAAGTTCTCCTACCTAATTCTAATTAGAATGTTCTGTTGCATGTCAAGATATCTGGTCTGGCTTGCAGAAATATTCAGTGCAAGTTAATTAAAAATGGATGCTCCATGTTGGCAGCACATTTTATGTATAAAACTGTTGTGTTGTGAGCAGAAATCTTTCCTATGAAAGATCAGAAGACCAATATTTTTAAAGAGCAATGGGGTGCATTTGTTTTGGCTATAGCTGATTTTAAATGAAAGAGAGAAAAACCAGCATGTTTCACTGTTCAAATTGCTCAAATTATTAGTRTTTAAGCTCTTGAGAAATCTCTTTTGTCAACTACTAAGTATTATTAGGACAGTAAAATTGTTAAATGCATTGATATTAATTATTTCTACTGTGTGCAGAAGGATTTTTCTCCTCTTTGAAGTAATTTTTTYCCCTCTATTTAAGGAAAATGAATTACAATGAGCTAAGTGAAATYCCTTATTTTGGAGAAACAACTTCCAATATAACTCTTCTCTCACTGTAAGTAAYAGCTCATCTGCCTTTTTCTTTAAATTTAACAAATGGGAGAACCATGTTAGARTTCTGCTATCAAATCATAGGAAAACATCTTTTTTCTTGAAGTACTGCTCATGTGAAGAGCATCAGGGAATATGTAAGCACTCCTRAAAGAAATACAAATCAGTTAGACAATCAGGTCACCCTAAATTACCAGTAAAACACAGYCAGCCAAGGCAGGCAGCTTTGGAGGCCTGGGATTCAGTCCAGGAATGACTCTTCCCACAAGGACCAGCTYTTCTCTGGGGCTCAGAATTGGAATGTGTTCATGTGTCTCAGTGGCAAATAGCTCTGGGATTTCAGTGTTGCTTTAGGAATTAACACTTTGGGAAGCATGTGGTGCATGTCCCATTCATGAAGCTCACTGGTATTTTTGATGTACAGGATCCTGTTGCTGTTTCAGCTGTGCAGCTGCAAGGATGAGGTGCTGTGATAATCACATTTACTGCTGATCTTTTTCAGGGTGCACAATACCATCCCAGAAATAAATGCTGAGCAACTCCAGGTCTACCTTTCATTGGAAAATCTAGATCTTAGTTCTAATCTTATCTCAGAAATTAAAGCCTCTTCCTTTCCACGAATGCARCTGAAGTACCTGTAAGTATGAGTGATCTACTGGCTCTGCTGTGATAATGTTGGAGACCTCATTTCCTCTTAAATTACTGTCTTCAAGTTGGCATCCTTACACAGCTTTGAACTGGTAGCAGTGCCTAATGAARCCACAGATGTCCTTGAAATAAAACAGCTTGCATAGCAATCTGTATTTTCCCAAAGACCATGGCAAACAGCAGTTGCTGTTGTCAGAATGCAGGTCCATCAGCCWKCAGGGACAGGGAATCATTTTTGCTCTGTTTGAGTAGATCACTGTGGACAGTGTGTTAAGCACTTCTAACTGAAACAAGGACCTGCAGTAAAAATAAACTCCTCACAGTGATTCCTTTGGGAAAAGGGATTTAGTGTGGTATCCCAGAATTCAGATTTCTCATGTGATTTCGCAAGGGTCTTGGGTTTTGTTGATCAGTGGTTGCTCTGGGCTGCTTGTGCCATTGTGTTCATCACATTTTCTATGTTCTGAAAGGCCTCTTTCCTTCTTCCTTAGGAATCTGAGTAACAACAGAATAACCACTCTAGAAGCAGGTTGCCTTGATAACTTATCCAGCTCATTAATGGTGATAAAACTGAACAGAAATAGGATCAGTGTGATTCCACCAAAGATCTTCAGATTGCCTCATGTGCAATTTCTGTAAGTAACAGTCTTGAAAACACCAAAACATTTACAGCTGAGCTGTTCACCTCAGCATGTTCTTGACTTGCACACAGTGGTGCTTGTTGCAAGGTGTCTTTAATGTTTGAATGTCATCTTTGTGAAAGGGAACTGAAAAGGAACCGGATTAAAATAGTGGAAAGCCTCACATTCCAAGGACTGGAATCCTTAAAATCCTTGAAAATGCAGCGCAATGGGATCAGCAAATTAATGGATGGAGCATTCTTTGGCCTGGGTAATATAGAAGAATTGTGAGTATGCCTGATTGTGGAGTTTTTTTTAGCAAAAGGAAAATGGCTCTGGAGAGTTGTGTCCTGTATGATTCCCCTTACATCAAGGCTGTGCTGAGATATTGATGAAATCAAAGCAAAAGTGTATTTTCTCCTTATTTTTATCTCATGTCTGGTTACTTCAGAAGTGGAGAGATAAAATTCCCCTTTCCTGGAAGGGTTCAAGACAAGGTAGAATAGGGCTGAATAGGTTGAATAGAGCAACTTGATCTAGTGGAAGGCTCTTTCCAGCTTCTTCCTACRTGGTGATCAAGAATGTTTGCCTCTGTGGTTGCTTTTTACTGRTTTTCATTTGCAGTCCCCTTAACATGGGGTTGTTCTTTCCTCCATGATTTGACAGTGTGAGCACAAGGATGTATGATGCAATGTTAGCAAAAAACTTCTTTTTTAAAAAGTTATTTTTGAGAATAGAGATCAGAGTTTTGTTTCTGCCACTGAATCCCTGAAGCTCCTRTTCAGTTCTTCATATACTTTAGTTCATTTTTTTTACTTCAGTGGGATTGAAAGAATCATGCATTTTGTGTTGTCTGCAGCTTAAAGTTAGTAAACAACTGTGAAATACACAAGGTGAGATTTTGTAATTAGATCTTTCATTGATTATCTATTTGGCAAAYGTTTTCTCCTTCTAACTCATCAGAGAGCTGGAACACAACAACTTAACAGAAGTGAACAAGGGCTGGCTGTACGGGCTACGGACACTGCAGCAGCTCTATGTCAGCCAGAATGCCATCACCAGGATCAGCCCAGATGCATGGGAATTCTGCCAAAGACTTGCTGAGCTGTAAGTCCTGGGCTGYTRTTCAYTGGGGATTTTTGGAATGTTGCAGTTATTGATTGGCAAGGACGAATTRCCAGAGGAAGTACTCCCATTTCCTTGCTAGGCCCATGGTAATGATGTATTTTAATTATAAGTGTTCTGTTAGAGAAATTAGAACACAATAGTTAATCAAGTCAGATAGTATCTTAATAATTAATCCCCCTGCTTGCTTTTAAAGTGTGTGTTAAATGTTTCCAGGGACTTGTCCTACAATCAGCTCACTCGCCTCAAGGAATCTGCCTTTGTGGGACTTGGCTTGCTGGAGAAGCTGAACCTGGGTGACAATCACATTAACCACATTGCTGATGGTGTCTTTAGAGGTCTGACAAATCTTCAAACCTTGTAAGTACAGAACACTTCCAGCAGAAATTTCAGTTCAGTGCAATTTTAATTTAAGTGGAGCTTTTGGAAGTACAATGGATGTTGGTTGCACTGTGGAAGCCTGACGTTGTTGGTGGTGGTGTCCTGCCTGCAGGTGTGGTAGGGCTGATAATCTTTTGGCTTGCCAAGRTGACAGAATTCCAGCCCAGCTAAAACAAACCAACCATTCAGTTTTAGAGGTGGTAAAAACAGTGACATGGTGACCTGGAGAGCTCAGATGTGTGTCCTGCCAGTTGTGAGAGGTGTGAGTACCTTGTGTATCCAGTTGTGCAGCAGATAGCCTGGAGCTCTTTCTTCCAGAGGGTTTGGAACCTCAGAAACCAAGGACTGAACCCTTTTGTGTTGTAGAAGGTGGGGTTTAGCCCATCCTGCTCATGTGCTGACCTCAAACATAACAGGAGGTGTGGAGTTGCTTCTTGCTGTTGGAGGCACAGCTTTGCACTTGCCTAGACCTTTCATGGCAGATCTTGGATATTTCTGAAAAGACCCAGTCCTGTCCCAAGTAGATCTGAACAGTTATAATTATCCTAAACAGCAGTACTTGAGAAAGGAGTGAAAATGTATAACCCCTCTGTCACTTCATTAAAGAAATGCTTAAATAAGCAAACTCACCAGAGAGATTTATGTAAGCAGTCATATTCTGTTAACCTCAATGCAACCTTTTAATGAAATAATGAAACCTAATTTCTTAGATTTAGAGTAGCATGAAAAAAAGAACAAGAGCAGATTAATTAGTAGGTTTTCCTGGGCTCTGGGGGTGTCAGCAGCGAGGGCCTGGCCCTTTGCTTTGCCACTGGAATGTGCAGGATGGAGAGCCCTGGTGATTAACAAGGCTCCAAGCATTAGTGCCCAGCCAGGCATGAGGAGCCAAGTCCTCTCTCACACAAAGAGGGGCTTTTCTTTTGGGCTGCTCACTCGTTTTTCTGAGCGCTCTGAGTAGCGGAGTGTAAAAATACTTCAAAAAACAAGAGATGCTGTGTGGTTTTAGTTCCATTGTTGGTTGTGTGCTGCTTGTTGGGCTGGTGGGCATATTTCTGTGTGCTCAGCACCTGCCACTCTGCAGTGTGGGAGAATAAACTGTAAAACATAAGCTGCAAGCTAGGATTACAGATTTGTCTAAGAGTAGCACTGAACTTTTGAAGTTTTATGWATTAYCACATTTAATTCATAATAYTGTGAGCAGTTTGGCATTGGTATTCTCCAGCACTCACAGTCTAACATTCTGAAGGAGACTTTGAGATAATTCTAGAAATGTGTTTTAAATGACAGTTAGCAACTTGGAAATAAATTTGGCATATCATTCATAAATATTAGAGGTGTTTGTATGAGTGGTGTATACAGTTGCCTGTGTATGCAGCTAGTTTTGTGTCACTTGACTCATTTGGGAGTTTCATTTAGCTGTTGCATAGAATATCTGATAAAACACAGGGCAGATTATTTTTKATTAGCATGATTTCCTTTAAATACACTCCTCTCTGTGCATGGTGCTATCAAAACAGATGCTCTKGGCTCAGTCCATGCCATTCAAGCTGAAAATACACGTGAATTTATTTCATCTTCYCTCTGAAGAGCATTTAATCCTCTCCAAACTGTATTGCTCTGTTGCTTTTGCTGTTTAGACCTCTCCTCTCCATGAGGGGCTGTGCTGAGGTCAGTCAGGAATCCCATTAGCTGATAATGAGCTTTGTGAGCAGAATATCAACTTCATTTGGAATATCCCCCCCGGAGTGGCTGGCAGGGCTGCACTCTAACATGGGTGGAGTCCCTTCAYATGCTAATGCTGCTCTCAGCCTGTTCCTCGTGAGATAAATGSTGCTGCTGTCTTGGTTCATTCCCTTACATGAACCAGCTTGCTCCAGGAGCCTCTCCCAGCTCCTGGCRAATAGTCCCTCACATGAAAAGTGCTGCTCACACTGGGGCTTTCTGTAAATGCCACATCAAGAAGCTGTGCTGCAGAATTTGTTTGTGGTGCTGACTGCAGCACTCACCATGCAGTGTTCCCTTTGGCCTGTCTGAAGTGAGCAATTCATCTCCTGACAAGTTCAGTTTTGCCAAAGATGTTACTTCAGAGGATGAAAACCGTGTCACAGGATGAAATCTCACTCCACTTGCCTTCACATCTTAAGAAAAGCATTAATTGTAATAAGCTGGTAGAATCCAGCATGCCAATAATGGGGGGCCACATTGCCCATCACCTGGGTGAGACAAAGGCCACCATTGCCAGCAGTGCTTGATTAAACCTTTTTGTTTTCTGTGCCCCCAGTGTGTTAAGACACAGCCCAGTGGGCTGGCCCTGGGTGTCCCCTTGCTCTGTACCAATCCTTTATTCTCTGTAATTAACCTCTGGAAGGGGAGGCATATTATTCATAATATGAATAATATTATGACAGTCAGAGAAAAGAGGAAAAGGCTACATTAGTATAACTAGGACATAAAATTTAATATTTTATATATTAATATAARATATAATTMGTGCATAAAACTAGATTAATATGTATTAATATTATGTACTATTTAATTGGTAGATATATAATGTACTAATTTAATATCATTAGTACATAAAAATGAAAAGTCATTGGTTGGTTGCAGTTACAGCTTTTGACACAGGAGGGGAGTGTTACCACAGAAATGCATTCGAGATGCACTGAAAACTAAAAAAACCATGAGCTGGTTACAGTTATGGCTTTTGRCACACAGGAGGGTGTATTCCCACAGAAATGCATCCCAGATTCCCTTCACACCCCTGGTGTACCCGGCATTGCACAGCCCTCATGCATATTCTTTCCCTGGCCCCGCCCATCCTCATTACAGTGCATGCTAATTAATTCCTTCTGGGCATGCTCAGTTCATCCTGGTGCTCTCCAGGAGATGAAGGAAACGGAGTCTTCCTCAGCAAACCCTTCACCTTCATCCCTCCCATGTGTGCCTTGTCCCTCTTGGCACTTTTTCAAGGCAAGTGATCAATATTTGCTGGCCAAGAGTTTGTGTTTTTATCTGCAGTCCTGCTCTGTTGTGTTTAGGTCAGCCCTTCTTATCACCCAGATGCTTGTAGAGCCTTACAATATATAAAGGGTAACAGAGTGTTTGATATTCCCTGAATGCCTTCTAAAATGCAGTTTAAAATAYGTTTTAAAGCACTATTTGAATTMCATTTTACAATACAGTGTRTGCTCTTAAGTTTGCTATGAACATCAGCCAGAATTTTCAAACCTCTCACTGCAGGGACTTGAGGAACAATGAGATCTCGTGGGCCATAGAAGATGCAAATGAAGCCTTTGTGGGACTCAGCAGGCTGGATAAACTGTATGTATTACAAATTAGGGGAACAACCACACTTCCCAGGCACACAGAGAGGGGGAGTGCAAAATGTGAGGTCACTGTAAATCAGTGACAGTGAGCAGAAAGCCTTTGTCACAGTGTTCCCACTTGTGTGCCACCACTTCTTGATGCAGCCTGGGTTCCTTGTTCAGGAGCATGGGATCCATGGAGCACTGCATTTCCTTACAGCACCAGTTTGATGAGATKAGGCATAATTATTTGACTGCATTTAGTATTGAATACCTCACTCCCTCTGTGGAGTGATTGTCACTTCTTGTGCTTCTTTGGTTTGGGTAAAAGTTACTCCTTATCAAAAAAAAACAACCCCAAAACAAAAAGTATTTTTAAGCAAATTGTAAATATTATTGCATTAACAAACAGACTGTGCACTTTCCATCCAGTGCCCTGTGCTTTGTAGGAAGGTCCATCCTGTGTAGTTACAAACATTGCTAATAACAAACAGCCTGCTGTGAATGTGCAGTGCAGGAAATTGTGTGCTGGTAGCAGGTTGGTATTAGAAAGTTATTCCTTCACTCCTAAGTTCTACTTACTGCTGTTTCATCCTCCTCACTTAAATTATCTTCTGACACATTTCTAGCCCAAATCTCTAAGTTGAAAATAGAAAAGAAGCTCTGTTCTCAGGAAAATTAGTTGAGCCTTTAAGCTAAAAAAAAAAAAATTGTATTTAGTCCTGTATTTCAGCTAGAATTAGTTAAAAAATGAAGTTAAGCATCATGGGGGCTTCTTTTAGGTCTTGTTTGTGAATTCATATTGACATTCAGACTGGTTTCTGGGCCTTTATTTTCAGAATCTTGCAAGGAAACCAAATTAAATCAATTACCAAAAAAGCATTCTCTGGCCTTGAAGGACTTCAGCATCTGTAAGTATTTGAATTTGTAGAAYTCCTGATTATTTGTCAACTTCAGTCTTGTGCTCTCTGTGAGATTCTTCAAGAATTTAACTGAAGGCAGCACATGAAATCACACTGACTCATTATTGTGCTCTTTCCTTAACTTGCAGAGATCTGAGCAACAATGCAATCATGTCCATCCAAGAAAATGCCTTTGCCCAGGCTCAGCTGAAGGAGCTGTAAGTTCATGACAATTATTTAGAGATTCTTTAYAAGCCCTACATTGGAAAGAATTCTTCAGCCATTGTGGGGTTGTTTGAAGTTGTCTGAAGTGTGTCTCCTTTCCTCATGAAATATTTGCAGCAATGCTGGTAAATTATCAACTCAAAGTTGCTAGCAGTATATTTAGATTTAAGRTCTGATAAAATCTTCACCTGCATTTCCTTATTTGCAATTAGTAGGAATTAACTTTGTCTTGCAGTRCTGAGCCATTAAGCTTTTCCTATCCTGTGATTTTGCAGCAGGCTCAGCATTGCATGTGGGCAGTGAACAAAACAAATAATTCATCAGGAGTCTCTCAGGGGGATTAGCAAACCCTGTGTTTTTCCTTCCTGTTTTAGGGGGCTAGGGAAGGGCTTTCCAGCTCACAGCTAGACAGGATTTTGTATGTGCTCAGCAGATGTTTAAGCTGATAGGGTCTCTTGTGGTCTTCAGACATSTGAAGTAATATAATGTCAAGTGACCTTCACACCCAAGACTAATCCTGCTGTAATGCAGCCCCTTCTGTGAGGTGAAGTCTCTGACTGCTGTAATCTGCTCTCAAACTGTTAYTGCATTAGTTAACTCCAGCCAGATGGACTTAGTCTGCAAGATCTGCCACTGTAAAGAGACAATTTCAGGTGTTAAAGACTTTGGTTGCTTTCTCTGATGTATTTTTAAAGTGCTGAGTAAATAATAAGCAGAGGCAAAGAGCAGGATGGAATCCTGGCTTGTTTGGTGCCTCTTTTCTCCCATGGCTGGCTTCATYCTAGGGCAGATCCCTTCTTATTAAATGCTGGGCTGTCTCAAGTCACTCATACTCATCCTTGCAGTGTGGCAAACAAAACTCAGCCCTTCAGTGTCTTGGAGTCAGTTCAGAGGTAGCACCTGGGGCTCCAGGGGATGAGTAACAGTACTTGGGAAACTTTGAAATAAGGTGGTAGGAAAGAGGAGACCCATCATTGTTTCCTGTGGAGCAGAGAAAACAAGCTGCAGTTGATACCTGTATGAAACAAATCACTTTTTGGCCTTAAATATTTATCAGCTGGCATTAAAATAAGAATTGAGGCTTCTGCTCATTTCATGATGAAACATGGAGTTGCTCTGCAATGTTATGTTCCTTTGAATTGCTTTAAAGAGGGATGAAATAATTGTAAAGACAGGCTTAGTGGCTTTGGGATTGTTTTTTAGAATTGGAAAACTCTGAGTTTATATTCTTCAGAATTGAAATGTAATGTTTTAATGCTGACACAGATTGACTGCTTCTAGCATGAATAGCTAAGATTTTATAATAGATAATACTGTAGACATGATGTTTCTGATGCATGTGTATGCTTTAAGTTGCTTTGAAATCCCACCATATGCATGTGAAATAAACTTCACTSACCCTTTTGTTTTGCCCTGTTCCTGCAGAGTGCTGAACACCAGCAGCYTGCTCTGTGATTGCCAGCTGAAGTGGCTGCCCCAGTGGCTCAGGGAGAGCCATTTGCTGCAGGCTGTGAGTGTCAGCTGTGCTCAYCCTGAGTGGCTGGCAGGACAGAGCCTTCTCAGTGTGGACCCCGAGGACTTTGTCTGTGGTTTGTATTTTTAGTGACTTTTGATCCAAAAACACAAGTAACACAAGCCTTTGTGGCTGGAACCAAGCTGTGGTGCTGGGGAGGTGCTGGGTGCTGGCCATGTGCCCCAGTGGACAGCACTGAGTCTGCTGTGAGTTTGGGGTTTCATTCTGCATCTCTTTGCTCTGTGTTGTGCTCTTTGAGCACTGAGGGAGCAGTGCTGTGGGGCATTGGTTTTTATTTAGCTTACCAGTAAAAATGGATGATGCTTCCATTCTCACTGCTCATGACTACTTTCAGCTTTGGAAGGTCTGCTTGACACTTCATTCCTGGTTCTTGCCCATCCCAGCAGAACATCACAGAATCATAAAATAGTTTGGGTTGGAAAGGACCTTAAAGATCATCCAGTTCCACCCCCTGACACAGACAGGGACACCTTCCACAAGAACAGGTTGCTCCAAGCCCTGGCCATGAGCTCTTCCAGGAATGGAGCAGCCACAACTTCTCTGGGCAAAAATTAGATTAGTTCAGGCTCTGGCACATTTTCTGGTGCTCCATGTCTCTCTCAAACTCTTTGCCCAGAAGTCTGTGGCAGGCCTGAAATTAGTCTGATCTTTCCTCTTCCTGGTGAGCAATCTTATAACAGTTACTTGTGCATATGCAATTCTTTCATAATAATAATAATGTAAGTGCACACAGCCCCTTCTCCACCAGCACAGTGGTGTGTGACAGAGCTCTGATGTGTCTGAGACAGTGTCTCTGCTGAAATAATGGATATGGAAATCAGTTCCATCAAGTGGGATGAGACAGTGAACTGCCAGCTTGTTGTGCTTTGTGCTTGTAGAACTTCARGGCTCTTCAGGATATTTAAATTGTCTGAAAGGGAGTCTCAGTCCTTCATAAAATGGCCTGGCTCTTCAGCTGAGCAGGACTTTGGAGTGTGAGCTAAATATAGCAAGTTCCAGGCAGTTGGACAAAAGGCAGGGCTGCTCAGCACTTCACTTCCACACTGATTATTTTCAATGCTGATTCTTCTGCCTCCTTCACAGCTTGGTTTCCAGCTCCWAACAGCTGAACCTGTGCACCTCAAGCAAGACATCTGTTCCAGAATTTTGGTTTTGCTCGCGTTGGTTTTCTCGCAATGTTAATTCAGGTTGAAGAGGAAGCAGCTAACCTCGGTGCTTTTCTTTGCAGACAACTTCCCCAAGCCCCAGATCAGAGTGCACCCAGAGAGCACAGTGGCCCTGAGAGGCACAAACGTGAGCCTGGCCTGCTCTGCTGTGAGCAGCAGTGACTCCCCCATGGCCACGGCCTGGCGCAAGGACAGCGAGCTCCTCTACGATGCAGAGGTGGAGAACTTTGCCAGGTACCAGCAGCAGAGTGGGGAGGTGCTGGAGTACACCACTGTGCTGCACCTCTTCCATGTGAACTTCACTGATGAGGGGAAGTACCAGTGCATTGTCACCAATCACTTCGGCTCCAATTATTCCAACAAAGCCAAGCTGACTGTCAATGGTAAGTGGTGATAGTAAAAAAAGGGAAATAACTGAAGTTCTGTTTCAGACTAAGGTGCTACAAGTCTATTTTTTACTGAAGCTGGCCCAAAATAGTCTTGTAAATATGAATGGGATTTAGAAATATGGCACATCATTTTATAAAGCTGGAAAGAAGTGGGTTTTTTGTTTTGGGGTTTTGTTTTTTTTTTTTTTGGGTGGATGAAAAGTCTCTATTCACTTTTTGAAAGTGGCAGTTATCTCCCGTGCTTTATTAGAACACAATTAGTTGTTCATCTAGTTAATTGGAGGTGGAATTCTTTAAACTAAAAGCTCCCTCTGCTGTCTCCTCAGAACTCAGCACCTTTCCCATGTGTTGGTAAAACTGGGAAAGACTCACCTGAAAACAAGTGGTAAAAACTCTGAGAAGTCAAAAGCAAAGTGTTCTTTTTAATTTTAACCATCATGATCCTGTTTATTTTGAGGGAAGGGGAGGTAAGAAGACAATGTTCACATCAGTTAGCAGGCCACTGAACCCCACAGTACCTCAGAGCAGAGGTGGTGAGATGGAAGCTTACCTTCCCTGTTAGCAGGGAAGAAAACTGTGGCAAAGACTTTTCCCTGGATTCTTCCCATGAGAAATCATCTTCTTCACATCATCTTAGAGGAACTTAATGGCTTTAAACTGAAWTAGAGTRGGTTTTCATTGGATATTAGGAAGACATTTCTCCCTGTGAGTGTGGCAAGGCACAGGGTGCCCAGAGMAGCTGTGGCTGCCCCATCCCTTTAAGTGTTCAAGRTCAGCTTGGACAGGGCTTGGAGCAATCTGGGAGAGTGGAAGGTGTCTTTGCCATTGGGCATGTATTGTCTGAAGGCTCCCTTCCAACCCAGAGCATTCTGTGAACACTGTGGATACTGTATTTAAATTCTGGGAAAAAAGGCTTTTAGAAATAACCACAGAAAATCTGTGCAGTTCTTCAGAAGGAATCTGTTCCTCTCTCTTATGGAGTGTCCCAGATACGTTCTCAGATCTGCAATGAAGTGTTTGCTGCCTTTCCCCTGCCCCAGGAAATGCTGAATTGATGTGCTCTTTGATGCAGAGCTGCCTTCTTTCCTGAAAACCCCCATGGACCTGACGATCCGCACGGGGGCCATGGCCAGGCTGGAGTGTGCTGCTGAGGGCCACCCCCCTCCACAGATCTCGTGGCAGAAGGATGGTGGCACTGACTTCCCTGCTGCCAGGGAGAGGAGGATGCACGTCATGCCTGAGGATGATGTGTTCTTCATTGCCAACGTGAAGATGGAGGACATGGGCATCTACAGCTGCATGGCCCAGAACATTGCAGGGGGGCTCTCAGCCAATGCCACCCTCACTGTGCTGGGTGAGTGTGAGTGTGCCTGGCCT
>CADDXX010000794.1:130007-151412 GCA_902810485.1 Alauda arvensis
TGAGTGTGAGTGTGCCTGGCCTGTGCTGGCTGAGTGTGAGTGTGCCTGGCCTGTGCTGGGTGAGTGTGAGTGTGCCTGGGCTGTGCTGGCTGAGTGTGAGTGTGCCTGGCCTGTGCTGGCTGAGTGTGAGTGTGCCTGGGCTGTGCTGGGTGAGTGTGAGTGTGCCTGGCCTGTGCTGGCTCCGTTCCACCCCAAACCATGACAGCATTCCACGATTCTTTGACGTCACCTTACAATTCCACTTTTTATCCCAGAAACTCCTTCTTTCATGAGGCCCCTGGAGGACAGGACAGTGACCAGGGGTGAGACTGCTGTGCTGCAGTGCATAGCTGGTGGCAGCCCTGCCCCTCGCCTCAACTGGACCAAGGACGAYGGCCCCCTGACCGTCACCGAGCGCCATTTCTTCGCCGCGGCCAACCAGCTCCTCATCATCGTGGATGCAGGCCTGGAGGATGCTGGGAAGTACACCTGCATCATGTCCAACACCCTGGGCACTGAGCGTGGCCACATCTACCTGAATGTCCTGGCTTCCCCCAACTGTGACCCCTCGCAGGGGGCCGGGGCCCACGAGGAGGACGGCTGGACCACGGTGGGCATCGTCATCATCGTGGTGGTTTGCTGTGTGGTGGGCACCTCCCTGGTGTGGGTCATCGTCATCTACCACATGAGGAGGAGGAATGAAGATTACAGCATCACCAACACAGGTGGAGTGGCCAGGAAACTGTGGCTGGTCCTGGGTTTAGTGCAGAGCAGTTGGGATTTCTGGATTTGTTGCAGATGGATGAGATTAAAGAACCTTCTAAAAATCCCTTCAGGGATTTGCTCAAATTCCTCTGTTTTAGAGGTTATTTCAAATACCAGAAGTGTGCTAATTCTATTCCTTATACACTGGGTTTGCCCTACATTGAGGGGAAAACAGGAAGGTTTGGAAGTAAATATTTGAATAAACTTAGAAATGTTTTCAGGGCCTGGAATAAATAATGGGTGTAAATTTTCTTTCTGGCCCTGTCAGTTTTGCCTGAAAAAAGATACCTTTTCTGGATTCTGGATATTCTTGTTAATGTGGGGAATAGTGCTGGTAATACCTTGAAATTTTCACCCTGTTGATGTTGCTAATGTTAATTGTGCCTTGCAGAGGAGATGAACCTACCTGCTGACATTCCCAGCTACCTGTCCTCCCAAGGAACCCTGTCTGAGCCTCAGGAAGGCTACAGCAACCTGGAGGCAGGGAGCCACCAGCAGCTGATGCCTCCAGCTGGCAGCTACATGCACAAAGGCACAGATGGTAAGCAAAGGCCTCAGGTGTGTTACAGTGCCACAGTCTCATCCTCACAGCTTAAATGTCCAGGTAGATCTTGATCCCGTGGCTTTCCTTTGGCATCTCAAGAGCCCAGGCAGAAGAGGTGGGAATGGATTTTGCTGGGAAGATGACAGACTAGCTGTCCTATCCTTGATATAAAATTCCTGTCTGTGCCAGGCATTTAATTGGCTTGTTACAATCACAGCCCAGGGATCTGCACTATTTCCCTTTTTGTTTGGACAGTTTTCTCCATGGTGTCACTGAGCTTACAGAGATGCTTTCTTTGCCATCAGAATGCTGAGGACTCATCACTTGTTACATAGGCTGCCTTGRAAACTGATCCTCAGTGTGAGTTTTTCACACCTCTCCATGATCCCTCCAGCCAGGGATCTGCACTAGAGTCTGTGTCAGGAGGGAGTTGAGAAGCAGCTCATCCTCTCCCCACTTTATCACAGCTCTGGTGTGTGTGGGAATGCAGGGACAAGTCAKGTGCAAGATGGATGTGGGCAGGTTTCCCACAGCTGTTTCACCCTGGTGCCCAGGCTGGCTGGACCTGCCTGGAACTTTTTTGCCCATGAAATAGGGAAACATGCCCATGGTCAGCTTGAGAAGGGCACTGCTCTGGAGAATGGATGGGGGAGATCTGGGGGCTTTCTCCTGTGACCTCTCAATCTGTGTTGCTGTAATAAATGATCATACCAGGACATAAAGCATCTCTGGCATGCTCATCCTTTTGGAGAGTGTTTGATTTGTGTGYTGTGTTCCTCAGGTGGTGCAGCACCACTGGTGATCTGCTCAGATTGCTATGACAGTGCCAACATCTACTCCAGGCCCCGGGAGTTCTGTCCCTATGCCTTCATCAGTGAGGAGGAGCCCCTGGACCCCACCCTCCCAAACCTCAGGGTGCAGGTGCCCAAGGAGATGTACACAGCACACACCCAGAGTGAAGCTCTGGGCAATCTCTTAGCAGACAGAGATGTGCCTGTCTTCCTCACCAACCATGACAAAAAAAGTGATAAGAAAATCTCTTCCCAGCAGATCATTGGTGAGTGTCCTCTTTTCCTTTTTGTTGCTTTGGATTCCCTGGTAACTTTGGTTGTGCTGCCCTTCACTGTTGGCACACAGCTCATCTTCCARGTGCCAGCAGTTTGTGGAATAGCTCACATTTATGAGCCACTTGTTCTCCAAATGCCCCTGTTGCATCCAGTACTGAGATTGAAGAGGGTGATGTTAAAAAGATGGGATTTCTTAATTAGCAGGTTTAGCTTTGTGGAGTGTGGGCCTTTGCTGATACTTCAAGGATGTGTATTAACCAAAAGTTGGAGCTTTGCATAAGAAATTCAAATAGCTTTTCTGTTTGAGCTGGCCTGAAGTTCAAAGAGCTCCCTAAATTGGTTGTTTTCCAGATCAGCCTTTTAAAAATTCCCACTGAAGCTCTCTGTGTTCCTGGTTACTGTAAGAGATTGCTGGAAAAGGAGAGCATCCAGTAAAATACCCTCTCAAAACCAGAGCAAATCACCTCAGAATGATTGTGATTGCCAAGTCACAGAGCTCAAATCTATTTAAAATCTGAGTGAGATTGAGCTCTGCTCTTTGTGAGCAGTGGCAGCAGCTGGAGCTGTGTCAGGGGTGGTTTGGATTGGGTGTCAGGAGAAGGTTCTTCCTCCAGAGGGTGGCCAGGCTCTGAGCAGGGAATGGTGATGCTCCAGGGGTGTTTGGACAATGCTCTCAGGCACTGGGTGGGATTTGTTGGGGTGTCTGTGCAGGGCTCAGTGATCCTTGAGGGTCCTTCCCAGCTTAGGATATCCTTGAATTCTGTGAATTTACTCCTGTTCATCTTCTCATTTTTCTCCCTCAGAGCCCTTCCAGGTCCCTCTGTGGGGAGGCAGCAAAGACCTGCCCTGCTCCCACCCCCAGTTCCTGCAGCATCCCCTGGCCCACGAGGCCTCCCCCAGAGCCTGCCACAGGCTGCAGGAGGAGAGCTTTGATTTCCACAGGACACAGAACATTCGTGACCACAGTGACACAACATAAAACACTCACAAAGCCTTGAAAGCATATCCAGGTTGGCTGACTGGATTTACTACCTCAGGACTAACCCCAAGGCCAAAGATGCTCTTGTGTGTGTCTGCAAGTACAAAACAGTCAGACTCTCTTTGAGGAGTGGCACATGATTTTTTTTCCCTGCAATTTCTCCATTGGAAAATGAGAATATGCACCAGAGAACACATGGATAATGAGTGCCATCTACATGGACTGTGTGGTGCTGGAAGCAGTTTTATGGTGGTGCATGCTTTGGGAAGCTCTCAAGAATGTGTTGTGGCTATTTCACAGTGCTTGGGAACAACCCATCAGGGCCTCCTCGTGGAATTCCCCCAGAACTGTAAGCAGAAAACTCTTGGCCAGCTTTTCCTTCCTCAGACTGTTGGCAGGTGTCTGTTGCCAGTCTCAAYTTGGGGCTTGTTTTCTTCTAGGAATAATGGATTCCAGTTGTAAATAAACTCACATTTATAAATATTTTGTATACACTAAGCATATAAATGTGTTGGCTGTAATGTAAATTATTTTTTATTATGCCAAAGTATGTATCATACTGTTAGTCTTGACAGCTGCATATCAAGCCATATGGGGGGCTTGGGGGGAACTGAAAGCTTGTTTGTGAGGGAATAGAGCTGTCTTTGTTTTGAAAAGAAGTGCATTTACTTATAGATCTGTGGTAGAACTGTGATATTAATGAATTTCATTGTTGCCTACAACTGTGTGCCTGGCTGAGCTGGCTGCAGGCTGCTCCATTTCATGATATTAGCAGAATTTCAAGGTTTATCTGAGCTTTTAGCTATAAAAATCCCCTTTGTRTTGTGTCTGTGGAGAGGGTCTCCATGTGTTTCCTAGCTGACAGTTTTAAGTGAACTTTTGAAAAGAATGTGGTCACCAAAAGCATCAGGTAAATGGAGAGAGCACTTGCTAAATGCTTATTTCTTCCAAAGGCAGGTGGAGTTTCAAACACTGCTCCTTTTCTGTTGTAAAATACCAGGCTGAATTGTTGAATTAACAGTTCCCTAAAACCTGAGTGTGGTCAGAATGTTTAAATGTTTGACAGGTGAGAAATGACACAGTGCTGCTGAGAAATCCTGCTGGGACAGAGGAAGCTCACACTCAGTGGTTCCAGTGAGCTCTGCCTGACAGAGTGAGGAGGAACAATTATAAAGAGTTKCTGAAATGTTTTGTGGTTTTTTTGGGAAAATGCCCCCCTTTTTGTAGAAGGTGTTAAAAGTCTCCTCTTTTATCTGTTTTCAGTTGGGTCCTTTGTGCTCTGTGGTCACACCTTTAGAGTGAGGTGCTTCCTTCCTGCTCACTGCTGCCTGCTTTGGAGCTGGACCCAAATAAAACCCTCTGTGGGATATTTTTATAAAGACAGAAACCCCTTTTCTCTTTGTGTGAGAATTCCCCTTGATCCATTCCTGGKCTGAAGGGTTTGTGACTCAGTTGTCAGGTCTGGTCATGCCAGAATCACACCTGAATTTAGAGCCTGTGGTGAAGTGTTTGAGTAAATGAGTGGGGAACACTGGGAACAAGGATGCTTTTCCCATGGCTCTTTGGGCAGGAATAGCAGTCAAATCTTTGCAAATGAGCAAATGTTTCCAAGGGCTCTTCCCATGCTCTCCAAGCCAGTGTGGCTGCTTTGGTAGACAGCAGCTTCAGTGGGAAGGGGATCCATKGTCCTTGACCTTTGGGTAAAATAGAAACACAGGTGTGTAAATTTTTGGATTCTGACAGGTGAAATGTTTAAAAAAAAAAAAAAAAGAATCTTAAGTTCATTTATTCCTGGTTTTATTTCCTCCAGGCTTTTCCTTCCCAGACAGCTTTAAAGCACAGTGCTTCTTGTGAATGCAAAGTGATCCCTGCTGCAGGGAGCCAGCACTGTCAGCTCAAATCCAGCTGAGAAAGGTCACACCATGAAACTCCAGCAGCAGCAAAGCCTTCTCCTTTTGGGCTGCTCTCAGCCAGTCACACAGGGTGCTGCTGGCATGGCTGATTCCCTTCCCGATTCCCAGGAGTGGGAAAACCACATCCCTGCTGCTGCTGCTGCTCTCTCCTCACCATTTGGCAAATGCTTGTTCCYATTTCTTCCCTTCCTCTTTCTCTTTGTAGGAGCTGAGGTCACACACATCTGTCCCAGTGCTGTGGCCTTGTCCAGACCCTGGGAATGCTTGGGTACAGCTGCCCTGCAGCAAGGGAATTCCCTTGGGACAGGTGAGACCTGCTGGGCCTGGAGCAGGGCTTTGAAATCCCTGCTGTGTGCAGCAGGGCTGGGCTGGCTGGCASAGAGAGTGCAGCTAAAGCTGCTCTGATTTCTGGGAGAGAGTGGCCTATAAAAGCTGAATCCTGAATTAAGACATTTACATCCTTCCATGAGCATCTAAAGTCCATAAGCTAGTTGTAAATAGCTGATGCTTGTCAGTAGGTGACACTTTGCTGCACTGTGGAAAAACTCAGTTGCTAGACTTGGAGGAGAAAATCCATGTGCATCTTCTTTGCCCTTTGCAGAGGGAACAGTGGCCTTTCTTTTTTCAGTAAAAACAAGCAATTTCCTCAATCAATGCCAAAGCACTACCAGTACAGGAACTGTGAGGGGTTACAAGCAGCAAGAGCAAAGCTGCTTCTGTTCCCTCTTGCTGTTTCCTATTGTCTATTTATATTTTTTTCACATCAGAATGTATATTTTGTATAGTGTATGTAATTTATGTTTGTCCAYTGTAACATATGTCCAGACAATAAAATGCTGTATACACCGAGCATTTAGTGTGACTCTGTGATTTGCAAATCAAAGAATTACATTTTGTCCTATGGTATTTAATTTTCATAGAGGGGAAAAAATGGAATAAACTTTGCCAGCTGGACATGGTGCTGGGACTCTGAGATGTGGACAAGGTGAGCTCCAGAGGGTGTTTCCATCTCAGCCATGCTCTGATTCTGTGGTTCTCATTGCAGTTTTCCTGCAGGAAGTGCCTGTACCCTTTTTGGGAAGTGGCAGTTCTTCTTCTGGGCCAGGAGCCTTGCACATCCCTGTGCTCCTCACGCTTTTCCTCCTTGCCCAAAGCTGCCCTCCTGTGTCCAAGGCCAGCTTGGGCAGGGCTTGGAGCAGCCTGGGATGGTGGAAGGTGTCCCTGCTCATGGGCAGGGGGTGGAACAAGATGCTTTAGGGGCTTTTAGCTCCCTTCCAACCTAAACCATTCCATGATTCTGTGATTGATCAGCTCRCATTCCTGATAACCAGGCATTCCCCCAGCCCCTGCTTGGACAGGGGCACTCCCTGGCTGGGCAGGAGACAGCAGAGTCACCCCTTAAATTTATAAACCATATTGGGGTTTCSCTGGAGCTGGAGCATTCTGAATGTCCATAGCACTCCCCAGATCCCAGCTTTTTGTGTCCTTTTAAGTATTTTCAGTGATCCTAACCCGCCCCACAAGCCTTGGTTTATCCAGGAGTGTTGTGGAACCCCACCCCTGTGATCATTTCAACAAGATGCTCAGGAAAAACCAGCTACTGCCTTCCCTGGCAAGTTCAGCTCTCCCCAGCACAGTGTCAGAGCCAACAGCTATTGCAGATAAGATCATGAATAGTTAATGTTCTCAGTTACCCAAGCATATTTAAAAATTAACACAAGCCTGGTGCTGATGAGAGTAAAAACTGGGTCATCAAAGACAGGAAAAAAAAACCAGAAAACAATTGCATTTACCCTTGGGCTTCACTAATGACTGGGGTTTTGTGGAGCATTCTAGTCCTTCCTTTCTTTAATCCTTCAGTGGTTTAGTACTGGATGCTTCATTAAAGCACCTTCCCTCCCTCCCTCCCTCTGTCCTGCAGGAGTTTGTGGCCCTTTTGGCCGAGTCTCCAGGCTCAGCTGGGAAGGTTGGTGCTGTCAGCAGGGCCTGGGCTCTGTGAAGGAGCTGATGGAGCCCAGTGTGGTGGGCAGGGGGTGTGACATGGGCAGGGCAGCAGGGGCAGGGGGCTGGGAGCAGCCCCATGTGTCCCTGGGGTACCCCCAGATCCCCACTTGGAAAAGTTACCCCCTCATTTATGACCTGATGTCTTCAACTTCTGCTAAACTGAGCCCCAAGTCCCTCAGGCCTGGGCTTAGCAAGGGCATGGCTGAGTTGGAAGGAGCAGACAGCCCTTGTGTCCCTGGGACTCCCAGCCTCGGGGGATTTGGGCTCCAATCCCAGGGCAGCTGTGGCTGTCACCTGCACTGGGAGCCCCCTGAACCCCAGATTGCTGTTCCCTGCACGGAGGAGGCTGGAAGGTACAGAGGGTCCTTTTTCAGAATGAACTCACAAATTCATAGGCAGGCAGGAGTACAGGGGACAAATAAACTCCAAATCCTGACTTTTCTGGCTTTGGCTCCCTGGGAACAGCAGCAGTGGGGTCACCACCCCAGAGACCCCAGAGAGCCTGGGGGCACCGAGAGCCAGCAGCAGGGAGCAGATGATGGCAGAGAGGCAGTGATGGGCATGAGAACGAGCCGTGAATGTTCATCTGGGCTTCCCCAGGTGAGATAAAGGGTGTGAGCTCCCGTTGTGCATTGGAGATGAGATTCCCGACAGCCTTTAGGAGGATGGGGGATTGTGCCCTGCGTGGGGCACCGAGGGAGGAAGGGAACATCCCCTGGGACACCTGGCACACACCAGGCCTGGGCTTCCACCCAGCGCTTCTTTCTGTGTCTGACTCAGCTGTTTTGGATCTGCTCTGAGCTGACCAGGATGGAAATGAGCTGAAAACACAGCACAGCAGAGAAGGGACAAGCTCAGAGCGTGTCCTCTAATCCAAGGGCCTTTTCCTGCTGTGCCCAGAGGCWGCCCTGGCTCAGGCTGCTCTTTGGAGGGCAATGGAGCACTATTAAGGCCGCTGTTTATCTCATTTTCTCCCAGTGAGTTGCCATTTATCTGCTCTGTGAGGCACTGATTGAACTCTGAGTGGTTGCTGGCAGGAACAGCCTCAGGGTGGCTCCTGCTCTGCCCTTGCCCTCTCCTGGTGCTGCTCCTGCCAGGATTCCTCTCTCTGAGGGAAGGGTTAATGCCAGGAGCCCTGAGCAGAGATCAGAGCATCCTCTCTTGGATCAGGGCTCATTGCAGCTCATCTCTCTCCTGGCAAAGGCAGATCTCCTCTGAACAAGATCCTCTTGTGCATAACTCGCATGGAATACAGGATAACTGCTCTGCTCATCCCTTGGAAGGTTAGATTTCACATTAGGTTTAATTTATCTTCTCAGGACTTATCCATGTCATTCACCCCAGCAGTTGGAAACATCTCTGCTGTCCTTGCACAGATTTATCACTGGCACCATTTGCCTGRTGCTGCAGGAGCATCTATTGAGCAGAGTGCTGTGAGTTGTGATTTGCCAAAGGGGATTTTGAGATGCAGAAATAAATGTGCCCTGCTCCATTAATAGCTGACAGCCTGCTGAGAGTACCCCTGGCAGGCTGCAAGGTTTGGGAAAGGTCTGGCTGAACTCAGGGAGGAGCTGCTCTGSAGAACAGGACTGATCCTGTCCTGAAAAAAATTTAATTAAAATAAATGCCCAGGAAAGGRCCAACTATTTGTGCTGTTGCTTCCTGAGCCTCATCCCTGTTAATTAAGCAGTGTGTCAGTGCAGGTGACCTACAGCTAATGCAGCACCCAATTTGCATTTAAATTAAAAACCATATTTTTAAAATAAAGCTTTCATTAAGTCCTGCTTGTCTGTCTGTCCATGAGCCCACAGTGACTTGTGCTGAACCAGCCTGGGAGAGTTTGGAACCCTGGATGCTGAAAATTTCAATGTTTCTGTGTTAAAAGGTGCTGGCTCTCAAGGGAGCACCAGATTTGATCTGAGGCCTTGGGACAGGCTCCCAGCATGGAGTGACAGCACTGGGACTGTGGGTGGGGAGTTTGTAGAAGTGTGTGATCTCACAGGGTGAAAAATTTACATCTAAGATTTTAGTATACAATAATGTGTGTGTGCCAAGTTGGAGGATTCAAGGCATTGTCTGAGTCCTTCTTTTCACTTTCTTCTTCATGGGTTTGGGCAGTTTTTGTGATTGGTTAGAAAAGTCCCCAGTGCAAACCACAAATAGCTGGTTATTTGGTTTAAAGGAAAAATAATTTAGGTGGCATTTCATAATTGGGTGATTTGTCCTTGAAAAGGCCTGGTAGAGATGGAGAAGGGGCTCCATTTAGTGCTCAGATAACTGGAGTGCAGAACTCACCACTTGTGAGTAACGTAGATAAGAATTAATAAACACCTGAGTCAGAGAAGAAATTCTTCTCTTCCTGGCTAAAAAGGCTGAAAAGAAACCTAAATCCCAACAGGAGAAACGAGCATCAGGCTCTGCAGGGGCCTGGCTCCAGAGGGCCAGGGGCTGGCACAGTTGTTGGCTCCAGGTTGCAGGGGAACCTCAGACAGAGGCAGGATGTGCTGCTCCTGGGTGGCTTCATGTGTGGGGGCTCCTCAATCCCTCACACAAAGTGCCTGCAGCACCCTGCTGTCAGCCAGAGCCCCCTCCCAATGCTGGGGCACCCCCAGGTCCTCAGTGAGAGTCAGGGACACCCTCTCTGGAGGAGAAGTTCTGTGTGAGGGGTTTGGGAGCATCTGTGCTGAGTGGGAATCCCCTCAGCAGAGCCCAACAGCTCATTGGAACACCCTGGCAGTGCTGCCTCTCTCCCAGGCAAGTCCTCCCAGGCACACTCAGAGTCATGGTTCTGGTTCCTGTGTTCATGTGGTCCATGACACACAGCCCAGATTCAAAAGTGAATCAGGTCCTCACTCACTGGGAGCTCTCTCTTTCACGCTGCCATTTTTAATTTGAAGTATTGAGGCACAGCAGACTCTTAATGAGATCCTGTCTGGGCCATGCCATGCTCCTCATGCCTGGCACCAGCATTCCCACAGACTGTGCTGGGAGCTGAGGCTGTGCTGGGCAGGTCTCTCCATGCCAAATTCATGGGATTTGAACTTTGGTGAATGACTGAGCCCTTTCCCAGAGCTCCATGTCTGAGCTGAGAGGAAAATAGGCTTGGTTTAATAATTATACTGAGATATTCCAGCCTTAAACTTCCTGTAAAGCAGTGGCTGCTGGACAGGTGAGCTGGACTCCTGTGCCTAATGTGCAYTGATAACAGATCAGCTTCTCTGTCTTCATTTGCTTATGACCTAGAGGATGAGCAGAGAGGATCTGTTATCCTGCCAGTGCTCTAATGGCTCAGGCAAGAGAAGGGCTCCCCAGGGAAGCAGTGGTATTTGGTAACCTTTCCCTGGTTTGCTTTACATAATAACACCCTCCTCCAAATGTCCTCTGCATGACTGSCCATGGCCCTTCCTGCACACACCCTGCTATTTCACTTTTTAAATTTCAAGACAATTGCACAGTAAGAAAAGGTGCTGAATGCCTCATGTCATTCATCTTCCCTCTCCCTTCAGAGGCTATTCTTAGCCATGCCATCASTTTAGCAATTCAAAGGGAGGTCCTTTCCCTCTTCAAGGTCTCCAAAGATTTCCTATATCCGTATGTCCAGCTAGAAGAGAAAAACAATCTGGATCTGCCTGCCAGTCTGCCCTTCAGCTCACTGGTTTKCTCCAAAAGGGGTTGCAAGGCTGAGGAGCACAGCAGAGACCCCTCTCCAGGGGCATTTCTACAGGCAGTGGGACAGCTGAACACACAGTGCTCACCTGGATAAAAAAATGTCCCTGTTCAGCTGAGAGCAAACTGGTACTGCTGGGCTCTTTTGCATGGTGTTAAGTACTCTTGGTAATTCAAGGGCAGACCTCAGCTGGGGCAGGAGAGCAGGATACTGCTCTGGGCCCTGGGGCAGCCTCACAGGCAGCTGTCCTTGCCCTGCTGCAGCAGGTGCAGGATATTCCTGCCTGCTTGTGTGCCTCCATTCCATCTGCACCTCCATCCTGCCAGACACAGTCTTACAGAACAGGCAGCAACAACAGCAGSCTTTGCTCCTCCTCCAGACCCAGTGATTGCCTTTTATCCCCCAGCAATATCTTTGGGAAGGTTTTTTTGCAGTGACATTGTCCCTGTGAATGTTGGTGTCACCCCAGGAGCAGGTGCCACCTGCCAGGACAGTGCCTGCAGCCAGGCTCCTGCCGAGGACAGAGATGGGGAGGGTGGTGACAGGGATGGGGAGGGCGGTGTCACTGCTGTCCCCGTGCTGGCTGCAGGGTGACAAGTGTCTGCTCTGGTTCACCTGACTGCTCCAGAACACAATGCACCTTCCCTCAAGAGCTGGCTGCAGCTGGCAGCCCTTCATTTCTCAGGCTTAAAAATAGTCTCAGGCATTATAAACAACCTTGCATGGAACACAACAGAAGACTTGTTTTTCATCCTCTCCCTGTTCCTTGTGGGAACAAATGCTCTTATCTCCTTTCTGTGCTTAGCTGACTGCTCTGTGCAGGRGAGAGACATGAACCATACAGCACATCCAGCACCCTGCCTTAWGTAAAGGAAATTATCTATTTAGTAATTTCTGCTTCTGTGATGCTCCAAGTTCTTCAGGAGAACCAGGATGAAGCAGCAGCTCAGCAGCCACTGGAGAATTGTTTGGAGACTGGTGCCCACCAGGCTCTGAGCTTTCAAAAAAAAAATCTCACAGAGGACAGACTTTGGCTCTTTCTCAGAAGCTCCTTCCAAATCCAAGGGCTGTCTGGCAGATTCACGTTAATAAACACTTGTACATTAACAGTTACGAAGTTTTTATCTCCTGCTAAAAAGGTATGAATTATGCAGCAGGGAAATGCCTGAGTTAGTGGTGTGTAAAGAGCTCGGGGCAGCCCATGGATCCTCTGWGCAGAGGTGCTGCCAGCCCTGAGCTTCTCCTGTCCCTGCCAGCCCCATTCTGGCTGTCAGCAAGTCAGCTGTACTGGTTTGAAAGCAAAACCAGTGAGAGATTCTACGTCAGAAATACAATTGAATAGGAAAATTATAAAAGAAATGCAATAGCAAAAAAAGAAAAGAAAGAAAAGACCCTTGACAGAGTCAGAATACAACCTGACACCCTGTTTGTTAGGGTAGCAACAGTCTAGAAAGATCTGGCAGCTCCTGTCCTCTGGGAATCCAGTCAGTGAGGTCTGTGCTGTCCCAAACTCCAGATTATATCCAGGTGGGAATGCTTGGCTCCTCCCCCCTGGGCAGAGCATCTCACAATGGGCTGATGTCATTCCATGAGTCACACAGGGGGTCCTTGATGGCCCCTTGAGCAGAGAGAGCTCCTGAAGGGAAACCTGTGAGCCCTGGGCAGGGCATGGATGGGCCATGGACAGGAGAGAGTCTGGAGGGAGGAGGCAGGAAAACACAGCCCCACCTGCTCTCAACAGCTCATGGAGATGGTGATAGAACACAGACTKTGGGCACATCTTACATTGTAACCCAGGATATCAGCACAGGTCCTGTCCTGCTTTGGCTCCCAGGCTGCTCTGGGCAGTCTGTGAGCACRTCTGGCTCTGCTCTCCCTGGGACAGGCACAGCTGGTGCTGTGTGTCCCTGCCCCTGCCATGCCCTCAGCTTCACCACACCGGGCTTTCCCCACGGAGTGGAGACAGTGAAAACCAGGCTGTGTTACTTTRCTGCAATAAGGCATTTTCTGGAATCCTTCAGAGCCTTCCCTTCACAGCCACAGGGGAAAGGCTCGAGAGTGACAGAGATACTAATTGYACACTGAATTTTCCACTCATTACTGGGACAAAACTTCACATGAAATCATTCACAAGTGGAAGAGATGCTGAGGAAACTCCTGAACACAGCCCAGGCTCCTATGAGCTGAAGGAGAGTTACAAATAAGCAACAGGCAAACAGTTTGACATAGTTTTATYTTCTGCCAGCACCACTATGATCTATAAGCCATAACAAGCAGATGTTTCCAAGGAAGCTCTAAGAACTCGTTAATATTCATGCTGTTCAATCATGAGGCAGCCGTGGTACAGCAGTGATAATACCCAATGAGTTTTGATGCACTGAACTCACATCCCTGCAGGTTGCAGCTCTGTCACCACCAGCTGGGCTGCTTGGTGGTGAACAAGATGCTCTGCTYCTCTTGCCTCACTTGGACTTGTCTCCCACCAATCCAGCCACTGCTGTTTTCCATCAGTCTGCACCTCTCAGCCAGAGCCTGTGCTCTGGGAAAGACATTGCTGCTCTGTTTACCCACCCCAGCCAATCCTCAGAACCTGCTCCATGGCACCAGCATYCAACAGGAACCTGCAGTTAATTGCACCTTCTTGCTAAAATAATTGAGTAGCCTGCATTCTGATAGCTGTAATTGCATCCTAATGAATTTATGTGTCAGCTTGTTACCTGCACCTTCAGTGTTCTGTAAATACCAAATTAAGTTCATGGCTCAGTCTTGAGGTGCCTGAGGCACAAGAACTCCACAACCAACCTYCTGAATGGAGGAGGCTGGACTTGATCTTGGAGGTCTTTTCCAAATTTAWTSATTCTATTATTCTATTCTGTAGTTATTCCAGGAGCTCAGCTGGGGGAGGGCTCAGTGCCAGRCCTTGCCAGGGACAGAGTTGGGCTCTGCTGGGCAGACAGTGGGATGTGGTTCCAGTGCCAGACCAGTGCTGGATGTCCCCTGCCATCAGCCCCAGCTGCTGGAAAACACTGCTAATGTTGTGCCAGTCCATGGAAAGGGCTCCTGAAGAGTCACAGAAGAAACTACAAACCCATAAATKAACCTGGTGAACAGAAAAGTGTAATCCTATTGACTTCAGTGAGAGTTAAMAGCAAACAGTTCTGTTAACCATTAATTGTTATAATTGAACAAGATCAGAAGCCCAACCTGTGCTCTATGAAGAAAATTGAAGCTCCTACAGAAGTTACCAAAATGATGCCATACTCCCATTATGGCTCTTTACAGAACATTACTTATTGTCAGTGTTTTTCATGTTTGCTACCAAAATACAAATGATAGCTCCCAACAAAACTGTGCATGTTAGTTAACCTCATTAAATCCTRAAGGATTAGTCAGCTGTTCCTCAAAGTTATGTGGCTTGGAAAGTGATTTTCTAATATGCAAACTTCAAAGGAATGTTGAAATCCTGCAGCGTAAGCGAGACAGACAAATGTTAATCCACTGGAGTGCTGCTTAATGGCCTGTTTAATTTTCCTCTTGCTTGGTCTCTGCAAGCAGCTGGACACGAAGGCTGCTTGCTATTCAGCTTCCTCTTGTGCCACCCCACTCATTGAGCACAGATTCCTGTTCCAGGTGGGTGACAGTGCCTGCAGGTATGACCATGCTCCTGTGTCCTTCTCCCATCCCACAGTCATGCACAAACCCCCCTGGGGAGGGACCCCCAGGCCCACTGCTCTTAGAATGGTTTGAGTTGGGAGGGACCCYAAAGCYCACCTCATTCCAAACCCTCTGYCAGGGGCAGGAACCTCTACCACTGTCCCAGGTTGTTCCAAGCYCTGTCCAGCCTGGCCTTGGACACTTCCAGGGATGGGGCAGCCAMAGCTGCTCTGGGYMMCCTGTGCCAGGGCCTCAGCACCAGCACAGGGRAGAATTACTTCCTAACACCTCACCTAATTGTTTCCTGTTTTARTYAGTGTTAGGGAGCACAGGCAGTCTGTGCCTGCCCAGCACATCATGTGGAATTGGGAACCCACTGTCACAYAGGCTTGGTGGGGACTACCCTGACTCAAATAAATAATGCTGTTAACTGGGAAGCAATGAAGGAATTAAACACATTTTATATGTTTTATTTTATGTGGTTTTTAATGAAGGAATTAAACACCTCACTGCATTTTGACAGCACAAAGAACTGAAACCCAGGAATTAACTGAGGTTCACAGCCCCCCTGTGTGATGCAGAGATACCTGCTCTGTTCATGGTTCATGTGGGGTAAGAGGGGAGGGGATGTGGCACAGTGGTAGCAGCTCTGGGATGTAACAGAAGAAATACAAGTGGCACTTCAGCCCCAAGAAGCTTCTCCTGCCTCCCCTGCATCTCCTGGGGCTGGCAGGGGACTGGAGGAGCTGGGCTTGTGTGCCCTGGTGCTGAGTGGAGCCTGGACAGAGATCCCTGGCTCTGGGCCCATGCCACTGCCTCTCCCCATTAAGCCCTTGCAGCATCAGCCACGTTSTGCCAGGACACTCAGATGAACCTTTGGGATCCCCACTCATAATTGCTGTAATGGAGACAGCCAGCAAGTGAAGTCAGCAATCCAGGCTGAATAATGTATTCACTGCTGCATTATCAGCTGGGAAACATGTTAGTAATAAAAGTACATGAGAAGAAGCAAGAGCACATGAATGTTTAAAGGGMTGAGGACATTCTTGAGGATAACACTTAGGCAGGCCCAGCATGAATCTGGGTGTCAGACATATCAAAAGGCTGCTGTGTGGAAGCATTTTGGTGTGTCTGACATGCAGGGAGCACAGCTTTGCCTCAGGGATCTTATTTCATTCACCTGAAAATGGAAAGCATCACWCCGTACTCTGGAGACCAGTGAAAGATCCTGAYATTGGGCTCRAGGATCTCAAAAGYYTTTTCCARCCTAAATGATTCTCTCTTCTTCCAAGTAAAGCAGCAGGATGAGAGGAAATGGCCTCAAGTTGCACCAGGGGAGGTTTGCATGAGATAGTAGGGAAAATTTCTTCACCAAAAGGGCTGTCCATCATTGGAACAGGCTGCCCAGGGCAGTGGTGGGGTAACCATCCTTGGAGAGATTGAAAAGATGTGCCCTAAAGGTTTTTTCTGACCTAAATGATTTCACAATTTTACGATTCCTGACCCTTATATCAATAATACATAGTGTCCAAGCCCACAGGAGCCATCTAGCAACAGGACACACTCTTTTTTCCTTTATTTCCAAAACTGGTTTTGAGGTCTGAYAGTGAAAGATGAAGCTCTGTGTGCTCCCTCCCCTCATCCTTCAGAGGCTGAGCTCAGCTGTGGGAGTTGAGAAGTGATATCTGTAAAACAGATGCACCAGCAAAGAAAGAGAAGTCCCTGCTTTGTGAGAGGGAAATTAATTTTGACATCTTAATTATAAGTCAGAGGAAAGGTTGGTGCTGGAATGGTGAGAATCACCTTTGAAGATKATCACATTGTCATTATTCATGAATGACTACAAAAGAAGCTACCTCTAAATGATAACAGTGGAGTATAATGGTAAACCTGTGAAGCTTCTATTAGATCACATTTACTCCCAAACTCTCCTTTGCTAAAAACTTATTAACAAAACCCAGCRATATTAATCAGGTTTTGGCTACAAGGACGTGTTGCTGTACAAACACTGCCAGGAGAAAAAAAAGGAATCTAGAAAAACTCCCTGTGTTTAGAGGAACAATTTAATAACGGAATTATAGGACAGGAGCTCCAGAATTATGGATGTCATAACGTAGTGGGAGGATTTTTCTCTGTTACAGGAGAAAAATAGCAAAAAAATAACAGAGAACGGTGTCTCAGCACTGTTTTTGGGGGAAGAGTGACATTGGGACACAAGTTCTGGTTCTGAGGCTGCCTCTGCAATGTGCTGAAAGACATGGTGAAAGGGAGGAACCCAATCCAGAACTGGACACAGTGCAGTGGGAAGATAATAATTTATTTCTCAGGGGATGCTCAGCCATGGCACCTTTCAGCCAGAGTGCTGTGGAAGTCACAGAAAATAAGGAGAATTTTACAKCCCAAGCATGGGGAACTCTGGGTGAGTAAGTCTGAACCCCAAGGATATATTTTTTCCAAAGTTCTGCCTCTCTTGTAGCCACAGCTGAGTGACCTCTGCCTTGAGGTGAATTTTTTTTCCTATCAGAGTGTTTTATTCTACTTCTTGTACTAAAATGTAAATTAACATAAAGCCTTTGTAAGCAGCTTATTCAATATGAGCTATAATTACATCTGGGGCTGTAAAAAATGCTCTCTGTAAAACTTTTATCAAAGTTATTTTGTGTTATTATTGCTATCTGTGATGTGTCTGGATTTTCCAAACAGCAAATAATTCTGCACTTATCTTGCTTCCTTTGATAATATTTTTTATGACAGATCTACTGAGACTCTAGCTACATTAATGACATTCAAAAGGAAGAATGGGGACAGTCTTTTCTAAATAAGTCTGTGTAAACCCTCGCATGCTGCTGCTTAAATATGAATGGAAAGACAAGGAATGTATTAATCATATAGATTTGTGGAAGTAATGTAACCAGATCTGCATGAGCTGTTGCTCAGAATAACAAAGGCAGTTGTCCTTCAGCTGGGCAAGGCTGATCTGCTTAAATGAGGCTTTCTGGAAGGTTCAAGCAGTTGGAAGTGACAAAGTGACAAGGTCAGTGATGTCAATAGCAGTCAAAGAAAGCTTGGCTGTGTCAGTCTGAAATCACACCTGGAACACCAGGGAGTGATCCCAGAAGGCTGGTGCACACACAGGTAACCCCAAACGTTGAGGGGGGGAAAGGAGACTTGATTTTCACTTCCTAACATTCCACTGCTCCTCCTTCATCCTGTTTTCTAGAAKTCAAGAGAATTGTTGGTGCATTTTTGCAGTTCAGACCCCCTTTCCTCTGTCAGTGTGGCTGGTAGAACTGGAGAGCACAAAACACCTCAGTCCTCTGTCACTGGTTCCAGTCCACTCAGATATTTCAAGGTGTCTATGAAAGCCAAATTCAGACCTCATGTGCAGGACTCAGGCTGGGAAGCAATGACTGACAGGAGTGGGCATCAACTCTCAGGAAAATGAATTTTCCTTCTGTRTTCTCCAGAGAAGTTTGTGCATGGACACAGAGTTACTGGGAGTGTTACTTATGAGCCTTGACTGGTCCTCCTCGTTTCCCCAGCTGCTCAAGCAGCTGATATTCAGTGAAGAGAGAGAAAGTGACTGGTGAAAAGGAGCAGGAGTCAGAGAGGATCTGGGGATTACTTTTATGAGACAGAGACTGGGACAAGCTTTTGGACCATGCCAGCTATCCCAAATCCCTGTGAACAGGGTTATAAAACTTGACAAGGCTGCTACAGATATTTCAGATCCTATTAAAGATGTAAAACCACTGACAGAGATGAACTGCTTACAGATGCTAACTCACTGCTGTTGAAGGAGGCTGACAGCAAGAGGAAAGTCAAGCAAGGGATTTTAGTGGGTGATGATCAGAAACACACCCAAGTGGGGAGAAATGGCTGAATGGATGGTAAAACATCACCAAACCTACAGCTTCTGCCATTCCTAATAAATGGATGAATTGTGTGCTTTGCCAGGCAGTCCCACATGCAGAGGAGACTTGGCCTGTGACACCCATTAGCCAGGGTTTTATCCCAGCMCAGACCATTCCCAGCCATTAAATTYAGAGCTACAAAATTGATCAAGAGACAGGAGCRTCTCTCTTATGAGGAAAGGCTGAGGGAGCTGGGCCTGTTCATCCTCAAGACAAAGTGACAATGAGGGGACCTCATCCATGTCTGTAAGTGTTTAAAGGAGGGCTGCTGAGAAGATGGACCAGGCTCTGCTTGGTGGTGCCAACAATAGGACAAGAGGCAACGAGCAGAAACTGATACACCAGAAGTTCCACCTGAACATGAACTTTTTTGTCAGTGTGTGAGTGATGCAGCACCAGAACAGAGTGCCCAGGGAGTGTGAGGAGTGTCTCTCATTGGAGTTAAGGGATGCTCTGTACACAACCCAGTGCCTTGTGATCTGGTATGACCTTGATGAAGCASAGAGGACCAGGTGATCCACTGTGRTCCCTTCCARCCCAACCCATTCTGTGATCTGTGGYTCTGTCATTCAGGAGCAGCACCTCCCTGCCAACAGTCCCCTGGTCTTGTCACACTCAGTCCTTGCTTCCCAAATGCCTCTCTCAGCCATGCATTTTCCTGCTTTTCTCCAGCCTTGTTTATTCTTCAAAGCATTAAGCTCTAGATCTAGACTTAAACACTCCATTACTACATTTAGGCTCTAAATCCAATATGTAGACCTCAAACCCATGCTGTAATTCTGTACAATTGTGTAACTCTCCACTCAGCCTTTATCCCTTCTTTGCATTCATTGGCGTCGGCAGTGCTTGATCACATCATCTGCATCCCAGAGTGAGCAGTGCAGGGGTATTTGCGTGGGCTGCTTCTTTATTCACATTGACAAGTCCTCTTAGTTCATCTCCTTAACTCTGCTGCAGCATCCAACCAGATTTGGAGCAGGCACATGTGGAGCAATCTCTGTAGTTTTTTTTTATTTATTCTGGAAGCTTTGACTCCGGTGGGTGAGGCACAGAGGAAACAGCAAAGAAGATGAAAGGTGTTTGAGAATATATTACTGCATGTCCTGTTCATCCCTGCATGGCACCTGCTCTTGGAAATTATTCCCTGTTTCAGAAGTGCCTTGTTTGTTGCTCTCCTCCCCCTCCTTTCTTTTTTTTCTTTTTTTGGCCAGCTTGAGGATAACTGAACACTGCTGTCATTGTACAAAGCAGCACAGCACAGGTCAGGAGCAGACTCATCCCTTGCCCAAGCTTTTAACCTGTTGGCAGTTGTTTGTGTCAAACAAACAAACAAACCATTTTGTGTCAGGWTTTTTCCCACATTCTCTGTCGCAGGCTGACAGAGTTTCCTTCACTTGAGGTGTSTTTCATTTAATGATCATTAGTTTAAAAGGATTTGTGATGTTTCAGGTGCAAAATGTTGTTGAATATGCAGCTGGAAAATTTAAGCATATAGAGGATCTGTATTTACTGTCTGGTTTACTGTAAAATCTTGGTTGAAACATCTAAAATTCCCAGCTTATACAGCTGCTGTATGGGGACAGACAGGGTTAGGTGGCTGGGCTAGGGACAGGAAGGAGAGAGAGAAGGAGAGAGCCAGGGCTGTGTAGAGCTGCCTTTGGGATAGCTGCAGAGAAAAAGTATAAAAGACTGCTAGAYAGCAAGGTCCTGATACTTAGAGCCCTCTGAAGGTTTTAAAAGAAGYACTCTGAGTGCAGTGGTTGACTCAGCTTCCACAGTTTTATTATAAGATTGGTGTTCTCTGACTTCTTTGAAAGCATTCTTGCTTTTTTGGGTTTTTTTTTGTAAAAACCATAGGCTAACAGACCTTCATGGTAGACAAGTCCCTAAGAACTGGAAAATTCCTGGTTGCAGAAGTTACTGATTTTTGTTATGAGCAGGTTTCTTAGTGGTTTCACTTGCTGCTATTTACCATTGCAAAATTCAGTGTTGAAATCTGATACTTCTAACACACCGTGCTGTCCAGCCTGAGGTGAACACAGGGACACAGCAATGGGAACARAAATCCATTGTTTTACAACTTAGCAAACATTCTTTAGGCTCTGCGGGCACCAGCTTCTTCACTTCCTCCTACAGAAAGGAARGCAGTATTTGAGTCATACCTTTTTATTTGCAAACAGTGGCAAGGTTATGCCTTCTCAGGACTCAGGTTTTTTTGCAGCCCTGCTGCTCCTTAAGGCCTTCAGYCCACTGGGCACAGCTGGAGCCTTCAAGGCACTCCTAAAACACCGTAGACATCACAAGAGATTTGCAGTGGAAATTCATCCTCTGATTAAGACAAAAAAAAATTGAGGACCGGGCAGTGAAATTTGTAATTTGAACCAGAAAGCTTATAAAGGATTAATTTCCAGCTTTTGTGGCGATGACATTGATTTTGCGTGAACTTTCCTGTGGTACGTACATTAAGAGGTAAGGTGTTTCCTTTGTTCGGCTGCTGCGCCGTGCCCCTGAACGCTGGGATGTGTACGGCGCATACCTGGCGGCTAATCTGCACGCAGCGTGAGTTAATTGCTGTGCTGAGAGCCGTGAATCACAGCTAAATAAACAGGCTCGTGTGAAGAGAAAACGCGCTGGATTCGTGCTTTCCAGTTGGAAAAGGTATCTGCATGTTTGTATCTGAATTGTACCCACTCCTCTGAGCTCTGCTTTGGCCCGAGGTGCTCAAGCTACTCTGAACCAGCTGGTTTCCCGTGGCAGTGGCCATGGGGATGGTGGGAATACACAGGAAAGGTGTCTCTGCCTGTCTGGTTGTGCAGGCACYGAGTGCAAACATGAGAGTGGGTCATGGACATCCCACCTCAGCTCTCACACGCCCCTCAAACCCGGCTGCCAAGGGGGGCTCCTGGCTAAGGGCTGATA
>CADDXX010000794.1:152937-202223 GCA_902810485.1 Alauda arvensis
TGCGGGAACCGGGGGGAAAACGGGGGCAAAACCGGGGCGCGGTGCTGCGCTGGGAAAGTTTCCGCGGGTTCGGAACGGCGCCGCTGCCGAGGGGGGTGATGCGGCTGGGGAGGCGGTCCCGCAGTCCCGGGGCGGCCCCGGGACGGTGCTCGCTCGCTCCCCCGGTCCCGTCCCGCTGGCCTCTGCCGAGGGTCCGCTCCCCGAGGAATGCTCGGCTTGGCGCCGCTGCCCTGCGGGGTTTGTGCGGGGGTGACCCTCGCGGGGCTCCGGGTGACTCAGTGGCCSCCGGAGGGTCCGGTGCCCGCGTYCTCCTCCCAGAGGTGCGGGAGGTGWTTTCCGCGGTGTTTATATAATCCGCTGCTTGCAGAGGTCGAGGGCAGGTGGGGAATGGCCGGGATGGAGCACCGGAGTGCCATCGCTCCATGCTGTTGGTTTCCCATTTGGCAAAGACAAGAACCCTGAGAACAAACTCTTTTTTTTCCCACGGATTTGTATTATTTTTTGAGTTCACTTCAATTAACTAATGCTTGTGGTAAAATCGTATTTATCAACATGCCTGTTAAATGTCAAATTAATGCTGAGTAGTGGCACTTGCAGCTGCATTAATTAATTCATGAGTTCCAGAGGTACCTACCGATTTCTTGGTCACGCAGCCCAGATGTGAGCATGCTGCCTTATGAGAAGGTGTTTGGGRAAAACCATTTTTGTCTGAATCCAATGGATATCAGTATTTCTATGACTGGGATCTGTAACATTTCTCATAGAGCTTCTTTGCTGARCACTCGTTCTTCTTTTGTAACTACTGGGTTCTATTTGACTTAATGTAAGACATATTTTAAGTGGGTTTTTCCTTGTTTGACCACTAATGGAAGGTCATCTTCCATATAGGGATTGTGCTGTTGGTCCTGATTCATATAAACTTGCTAAATTAAACAACAATCAGAGAAATGAAACACACACACATCCTGAAAGGACCTACAGAAGCCTAGTAGGTTTTGAAAGAGGTCTTGATTTACAAAATTGGAAATCCTTTCTGATGGGAGAAAACAGAAAAGAACAAACAGCTGCAAGTGTGATGTGAACTAAGAGGATTTTATAAAGAGGGACAAATTGTTTAAGATCTAAAATAATCTCTTTTTAAAAGAGAAAGCTTGTGGAAGATGAAACTATGGTTCAAAGGGATTTCTTGTATTTACTATGGAGGGAAATAGGGATATTCTTGTGCTGGRAATTTCTGTAACAGAGATGTCAAACTGTCAAAAGTGGYGGAAAATATTTAGAAGAAATTGCTGCAATTAACAGTAGAAAATGGCAAGAGCCAGATGATGYTCATGATTCATGATTCCAGGCATCAAGTATTAACAGTAGTATTAATACTTGTTAATTAACCTGTTACCTGAATTCTGGGTGGTATGGAAAGGATAGGAGTGAGTACTGATGGGAAAAGGGTCCAGAAGCTCAACAGAGCCTGGCTGGTGATTCCAGCAAGTTGATTAAAATTTGAGTTAAGAAGAAGAATATTGGGCATGTGAACCAATGTCATTTAACGAGGAGAATGGGCTGCTTTCATCAAATCTGAGTATTTTGGTGAGGTGGATTTTCAAGTAGGCTTTTCAGTGAGGTATCCCTGACTTGGATGAGGCTCTTGCTGAGTGAGCATGGTATGGCACTGTAGCTGCCAAAATACAAGAGCAGAATTCTCCTGTGGCTTAGGAACTGGTTAAAACAGAGGAATGGTTTTTTTCAGCAGAAGAAAACCACTGCTGGAGTCTTGTAAGGACCTGTGCTGTTTAGCATAGTCATCCAGAGCTTGTAAACTCACTGCTGGTGAGTTGTACAAAGAGAAGTAGCATTTTTGTGCTGATTTTATATAACTTTTGGAACAGATCAAACTAAATCTTCAGATCCAGCAATTTTTCCCATACTGGAACATATGTACCACATCAGATGATTTTTGTAGTCATTTTCTCTGTTAGATTTAGTGTCCTTAAATATAGTATTTTAAAACATATTGTTTTTTGGTTGTTTTTTGCAAGGCTGCCACAGCTGCTCAGTGGCAGTTTTCCAGTCAGGGTATATGTAATTAGGAAAGTTGTTGACAAGGCATTCTCTGTGAAGACCTGTGACTTTGAATTTGGCTTCCCTTTTGATCCAGAGCCATCCAAACTTGCCAAGTTTTGGAAGGCATCTGGGAAGATGCGTGGGACCACGTGGGTGGTTGAGATGAAGGGAGTGAGCGCCAGGAGCTGGGAGTCCCTGGTAGGCTCATAATATGTCTGAATTCTCAAAGACATGTAATTGTGTAACTGCATTTCAAGGTCCTGTGTTTCATGATTTTCCCCACTCAGGACTCAAACCATCATTTGAAAGGCRTGGAGAGCTCTGCTGGCAGACCTTTGTGTGCCCCATGRCTCTTCAGGCTTGGTTACTAATTGGGACAGAAGTCTGAGGGAATCCAGTGTCCTGGGTTGACAGARAGGAATTTGTCTCCTTGAATCTGAACTGTGGGGTTTTGTAAGGTCTTGATGCTCACAGTCTGCCTCTGCATTGTAGAAGGGTGAGTTTGGTGCTCCATCTTTCAGGTGAAGTCTGTGCAGGTGACCCAGTGGCCTTGAGCAGCAGGATCTGGACTGCTTTAGTTCAAGTCATAATACAGTCAGTCCCTCATTAAAGGCAGTAACAGCTTTAGTTGACAGCAGTAAAATCTGTCTGTGATACTTCTTGCAAGCTCATAGAAAATTTGAAATGGAAATTTTCAAGATGCTGTTTAGGCTTGTTTGATAAGACACTTGGGAGGATATGAATGTTAATTTGAACGCCATCTGTTAACTGCACATCACAAGTGATGGACCACTTTGTTGATGAAGACATTTGTCCTTCSCATTCTCATTCTGTCTTTMTTACAGAAGTACAGAACCAGCTRGGTTGGGAAAGACCTTTGAGGTCATCAAGTCCAACCTGTGACCTAACACCATTCCTCAGCYAATGCCATGGCACTAAGTGCCACATGCAGTCTTTCCTGTGGCACAGTCTGTGGAAGGCCAGTGTTGAGTACATTGCTGGTGGCACTTGGGGCTGCTGCTGGGATGGAAGCTGTCTAAATAAAACTTAAATTCTAGGTGGACTTTATAACCATACCTCTGTTTATTCATCATCATCATGTTGATTAGATGAGCAAAGCAGCTGCACAGAGAGCTAGGGCAGCTTGTGCAGTGGGGATGTCTGTATGGATGTGCATGCGAGCTGCCAGGGGCCAGCTCATCCTAATGAGTGCATTTGTATTTTAGCCGTGCTTGGGAAGTGCTGGTTTGCAGCTAATTGCTGCCTACATGCATTCAAACAACGGCTGCTGTGTGCTCAAGGACCTTCCCTGTTTGGTGTTATTTGCATTAGGGCATTAGCCTTGGAACTGGCCAGTGCTGCTGCAGGATTTTCTGTTTCCATTAGTGAAATAGAATGTTCTAGTCATATCCATGGTATTTAAGTGCATCCTACCTTCCTTCTAGTACCTGAAAGGAACCTACRAGAAAGATGGATATTTTTGGAAGCACAAGCAGTGATAGGACAAAAGGGAATGGATCCAAACTGGAAGAGAGCAGGTTTAGATTGGATATTAGGAAAAAGCTATTTGTATGGATGCAGAGGACTGTTGAGAGCCAATACCACTGGGGATTAGGGCATTCATGTAAGTTATAATCTTGCTTCTAATATTCCTCTTTATGTGGATGTACTCTTAACATAGACCATGCTGCCTTTCCCTTTTACATACTTTCTTGTTTAACATTTTACAGTGATGAGTGCTGTGGTAATGCTCACACCAGAAATGCCCTCTGATGATTCTGCTCTTTCTTGGTGTGGTCATTTCAGATGATAAGGAGGCCTCATGTGGCTTTTGTGACTAATTTGTACTTGTTTGTTCCCTTCAGGAGAACCATTTTCTTCCCTGTTTGGATCCTTTTTTTGTCTCCCAGGAGAGACCCTGTAGGACAGTGCATTTATCTGGTGATAGGGCAGGTGGTGCTCTCTGTGTTCTCCAAACCCACCCCTTCAGGTCCCCTGTTTTAGGGGAATCAGATTTTCACTGGGACTGTACAGTCAAGCACTTGTATTCCAGATATTCCTGGAAAGAACTTGCCTTGTGCAGGTAGGCAGTTTTGGTTGAAATTCTTCCATCCATGTTTATGTTGGGTTTTTACTAAGCCCCTACTAACATTAGGTGTCCATGGCAGCAGAGATCTTGTTTAAAATCCCTGAAGAGGAATTTTGCTGCTACTCTGCAATGGCAGGAGGGGTTTTTTCATCTGTGAATGAAGCCAAGAATGAAATAAAGATGAATCTCTATTAGAAGTCATTATTTCAACAGCAGATTTCATCTCAAYGATTTTTGTGTAGGTATGACTCTTCAGTTCTTGTCTGGCTTTAATGAAATGCTAGGCAGTTGTAGAAAATGGCTGTGTTTTATCTCAGGAGATACAATATCCTTAATTTTTTAAAGGAAGTTTCATTTTGCTTTGATAAAACAAAGACACTTTGAAACTAAACTGTCTTTTTTGGAAACTTCCTAAAGTAAACAARTGTTGCTCATRTAACTTGCTAGGCACTGTGCTCCTTTATTATTGAAGCATCTGTGTCAAGTTATTTTTCAGCTGCAAAACTTACRAAAAAGGAATCTTAAAATGTGACAAGGATTGAACATTCAAATTAACAAATGAAAAAATTACTCTAGTTTTCATTGTTACTCTGTTTTAAGATCTCCAAATTCATTCTTCTGGTTCTTGTTTTTWATTCACCATGCTCCCTTTTAGGAAATACGTTGTTGTGTTCATGGGCTGTTAGTTAAATTGGTTCTTGTTTCCTGAACAGGAACAATTTTCTTCTTCAAAGCAACCATATTCTTGAGAATTCTAGATTTGAATTCAGAACAAGAGGAGCTCTTTGTATTTGTGAGTAAATGCCTTATGTAGTTCTGCTGAACAGAAAGTGAGGGAAAAATGCAATAGGAAGATTGCAGACTTGGGCTGATCTGCTACATCATCCCAATAACCAGAATTCTTAGTCATTCGTCACTCTGTTGTTAATTGATGTTTAAATTTGTGTTAAATTGATCTTTCTGTGGGTCATGATGGGAATGGGATCTTCTCCCAGGTGCTGTTTCAGCTGAAGTTGGATACCATGGCTTCCCATTTGCTCAGCTTTGAAAGCAGGAGGAAGCACTTTAGGTAGAAAGGGTGGTATCTTAGGGAGGGTGTTTGTCAGGGGGACAGTAAAGGTGCTAATGGTGACAAGAGGGTTGTAAACAATTGTTTAAGGTGCAAGTAGTTACACAGAGCCATGTTCTGTCATTGTTTCAATGTGAAACACAATCACAGCAATCTTTTGTTCAGGTGTRTATCAGTGTGCTTATGCAACCTGTTAAAGTGATGGTTTTATGTGCAAATGTGATTCTGTTTGCAAAGCACAGCCAGGTTGTTAGTTGTAACTCTGACAGGAAGCTTTTAATGTGTGATCTCAGGGCTACATTTAAAAAAGCTTGCTTAAAGGTACTTTACAATAAGTACAGTTCTCAAGCCTGTAATTTTTTGTGAATTGGTGATTGCTCTCAGTTGAGTGCAACTTCTTCAAATTGAAAATCACTAGTGTGTTTACTATCCATCCTGTATTGCTCTTCACTTGCTGAATAGTGCAGTTCATATAGCTTGATCCATTGTAAATTATTTTCCTGAGATACAGTTGAACAGTTAAATCATTTAAGCTCTGAATTGCCATGTCTCTTCAGGTACTTGTAAAAAGGAAAAAAAAAAAGCAGAGCTGGAATTGTAGCTCTATCAGATCATGGTGCACTTGAATGGTGGTTCTCACTGTGTTCCATTTCAGTGCTGTTTCATTATTGCCTTTGGTAATAAATACAATCAGCCTGGCAGCTGGTGACTGATGAATATGGATTGGGGGTGCTATATAAATATCAGAAGTATTCTGTGTTTTGGAGTCTGGAAATGCGTTTTTGATCAGCATGGTAATGAAGTATTCTGGCAAAAAGGTGGAAGAGGCAGTTAACAAGGTTCATGTGATCGTGTGAATTGTCTGTTAGTATTTCTCTTCTTACATCCACTGCATTCAGAGCTAGTGAAGATGAAATCTAGACTGGTTTGCCCTGATGTGAGAGCCTAACATGGCCTGGAACACTTCCAGTCCTCCTGTCCTTTGTTGGACTATATAGACTTACATTTCTGTTTGGGAAGAGTGTGGAAGTCAGAGACAGGGTGTGAGGACAGGCTTGTCTTGTGAATCAGGGTGATGTTTACTCCATACTGGATTCTTGCAGATTTCCAACACTCAGTAGCTGAATACAGACCATTACAGGTTTACACAAAAACACTTGTAGAAGCTTTCAGCTTGAGATGAATCACAGATTAAACACTCCAGTCATTTGAAAGAAAGAAGCAGCTCCCTTCCACTCCACTAAAAATCCTAAAAATTCACGATTCAGGGTGTGTTCTTGGATGCCCCCTTGGCTTGGCAAAGGTCTCTTGACCTGTTTTTGCAGCTAGTGGCTGGGTCAGAAGGGAAGTGACTGTGGCATTGCCATGTGGGGATCCTGCATCCTGCTCATGGTGGGGTAAGAATGAACCCTCTGTGCCTTCCTGATCATTCTTGGTGCTGAAGGGGARCACTGAGGGTCTGGAGTCCTCCAGCAGAGCCCTCTCAGCAGTGCTCCAGCCAAGSTGGGAGCAGGGCACAGTGGTGTAAACACCAGTGTTGTTTTTAGCCAGAAGAAAGGTACTAAAAAATATCTCTTTCATGTTGATGAAAGAACAGATGAGAGAAAAAATTCCCTCTGAAGTGGCTGCTTAATTGCTGTTTGATACAGTGATGTAGTTTATCAAACTAAGTTGTTAGTGGAAATAGTGTTATGATAGAAAGTGTTTTTTCTTCTGGAGCAGTGACTTTCAACCTGTTTGCCTGAATTATCCAGTGTCACCAAGTTTTGTGTGGCAAACTTAAGCCTGCTTAAAATCTGTCAGCTCCCTCCACTGTGGGAGTCACTGGGGGCATCTCAGCCTTCAGTGGCCTCAAGCTGGGACCCACTGCTGCAGGATGTCTGACAGTGCTGCAGCTCCTGATGAATGGCCAGAAACATTCCCAGAATGAAATTTAAAATCTGGGGTTTAAGGTATTTGAGTAGGTCTTAGACATATTTGCAAATACTCTGTCTTAGCTCATTAATTCAGGCAACTGGGTGAATCCAAATAATAAAATGAATTTTAATTCTTGGTGTTCTGAGAAAAAGTTACCTGATTTGGTTTTAAGTATGAAGAATGTAGTCTTGCTAGTCATTGAAAATGAAATTCCTGTGGTGGTTAAGGCTGTTAGTAAAAGTTATAAATAGACAAAGCAGCTGATTGGCAACTTCATGCTTTTCTTTGTGTGATGTTTTTAACAAAGTTAACTTATAGATTAAAAAATGAAATATGAATTTGAGCATGGTCTAGTGGAAGGTGTCCTGCCCATGACAGGGGATGGAGCTGGATGAGCTTTAAGGTCTCTTCCAACCCAAGCACTGTTGGGATTCTGTGATGTGATCTTTAGATGCCTGAGTGGTTTSCTGTCTAGTTTAGTAATCCCTTCAAAAGTATTGTGTCTCTTCAGGAGCTGCTGTAGTTTAGTCAAACTTCAGGAAAAAGCACGTGTGGTGTTTTGGGTGTACACTCTGGATTCTGGACACACAATGTGTAGCAGGGGAGGGATGTTCAGCATAAAACTGRAGTGAGTCTGGGCAGGGAAATCACTCTCTTAAAAAATAATTGAAACACAAAGCAGAAGTGCCTGTTTTCATGTAAGATTTCCTTTTCCCTGCAGGAGTTTTTGGAAGATCACAGCAAAAGTGTAAGTGAAGCAGAAGTGAGGGCCATGTGCTGTGTCTGGCACATTCCTGCTGTTTGTGCAGCTGGTTTTTACCTWCCAGCTTTGTCCCACAGCTGAGTAKAGAGGTGCATGKATGTAACTTRCTTCTTTTGCTGACATTATTAAAAACCAGAGCATAAACCCATTCAGAAAGAATTTGAATTTGGTGTAAGTTGATTTGCTGATTCAGTACCTGCCTCTTGTACTTCAGTGATTTCTATGAAAAATCTGGAATTTCTCCATGATTTTAATTCTGTGGATTTAAAAATGATTTTGACACTTTTTTTTCCCAAATAGACAACAGTAACACCCAAACCACTTAAGCCACCCCCCTCTTTGAGGTTTTATTGCCTGGAGGTGCAACTTTGCTTTGGTTCTACACCAGGTTTGCCATGACCTTGTTGCAGCAAAAAGCAGCAGAGTGTGCTGGTACTATTCATTAAATGCAAGAGGATTAACATCCAGTTTATTTCCTCTAAAACCACAGAACTACCAGGAAATAACTAAGCCCTAAAGTTTTAGGTTTGTAGAAATGATTTCCTCCTAATGCACGTACTTTGGGAGGGGGCAGTGGAGGAATTTCAGAATCCTGTTATGTAAAAGAGAGGCAGAGCCCTGTATTAATCCTAGGGAATTATGTTTAATGGCTTGTTTCATCCTTTAGTGGTCGAAAGAATTCCTCAAAAATCAGCTGACCAAAAGTGCCAGGGAAGTATTTTTACCTCTGGTGCTGCAACTATTATCTCTCAGTAATTTCACTAATCTTCTTTGCAGTGAGATTAGATTGGAAATGCTTTGGTGCAGGGAGGACTTGTTTGTGAAAACTGTTTGCTACTGTGGGTGCCATGGAGGGGAAGTACCAGTGAGWGATCAGATGTGGTGTTCCAGTGCTAAGGGGTGTGTGGAGAGATGTATTGCCTTGGCTTTCCCTCTGTTTGACAGTGCTTTCTTGGAGGATGATGTTTGGRATGTGAACTTCAATGAATTGTGTTTGTCATATTAAAAAAATACTCATGGCATAAGTTTGACAACAAAATTGCTGTGGTTTCTTTCATAGTGAGTGCTTGTCCCTGTTAAAAAAAAAACCAACATTTTTAATAATAAAAATAGTTGTATTCTATGATGGTTCTATGACTTAAGGTCTGATATATTCAGATGCCACTTATGCACATRCTTKYTTRTTTTAYRTGGCAAYAATATGCCACATATACAACTAAAAYATTTTTAAAATGTATTCCCTGCTAGTCTGAACTGTGTGTGACTGGATGTGTGCAGCTGGGGGTTAAACCATGCACAACAGCTGAGGTAATAGCYTGTGCTGTGTCCTCTTACACATTTTGCAGTAGGCAAATAGTTATGTCCTTGACAGAGCTGGGTACTGTTATTGAACCCTATTTAGTGGTTTATTTACAGGCAGCAGGGAAASAGTTTTACTCAATCCAGAGCCTGAAGCATTGGTCATGTTGTGGAATTACAGACTACACAACTTGACTCTAAACTGCAGGCTTTCTTCTCTGCCCTACTTACTCAGTCTAAAAAAACCTAATCCTGTGGATTTTATTTCCCTCTCTGTAGGGCAGCAGTGAGTAATTACTTTTCTGTGRTGAAGGTAGATTTGCTGGAAAAGTTTAATTAATGCTCATTAGGAGAARCTGCTAGTACCTAAAGGAATTCATTAGGGTGGGACTAGTAATGTTTATCAGAATAGCAAATAAATGCAGTGGAGTGAACGTTATTTACACTCTACTGTGTGGTATATTTTTCTATTCTGCAAAATCTTTCAGAATATKTGGATCCTCCACAGCCAATGATATCTTTTAACCCTTTTAAAGTGTCCAGATTCAAAATGAAGTTTGGGTTTATAGCATAAATCCCTAAATCTGCTTTCACTTTGTCTATGTGGAATTGAGGAACTTAGGAGAAAAATTACACCTGCTCACTTCAGGTGACCAGCAGGTGTCTGGGGCTGGCACTCAGCCCATCAGGATAACAGAAGCATGGAACTTTCTGGCTTTTATGTGAGCAAGGGATRAAAYCCCAGTCCTTTCCCAATACAAAAAAGGCCTGCTACCCTGGGGGTACATCCCTACACATAACTGTTTCCTTCAGTTTAACAGTGGGGAAGAAAAATGCAAAAGAACTTTACACAAGATAAGCTTGACCTTTTATATTTTATATGGAGATTTTCTTGTCTTTAATTCAATATTTTCTTGAGAAGTGAGAAAACATTGAACAAATTAACAATGTTTTGCCTTTTTATAATGATTTGCTGTGTTTYCAAAAATGGGGTAAACTGCCCTATGGTTTCCATTTCAAGTCAGATGTGTTGACAGTGAACCAGAATCCACATAAACTGCACCTGTGAGCCTCTGCCACTGTCAGGTTTGAGACAGAGAAAAGGATTTACAGGGATGCCTGGAAAAATCACTGAGCCCAGCCTGGGAGCTTGAAACACCTCACCAAAACCAAATGTGATTTGCAAGATCTAATTATGACTATCAAAGTGAGAAAGGGATGTAAAGCATAAGAAGAAACAGGCTTTTTGACACCACAACAGCAGRTGAATCCAACAGACTGACCAGAATAGAATATGGAATTGTTAAGGTTGGAAAAGAGCTCTAAGGTCATCAAGTCCAACCATCACCCACAATGTTCACCACTGAACCATGGCCTCAGGTGCCACATCCACACATTTCTGAGAGTGCTTCCAGGGATGGTGACTCCACCACTCCCCTGGGCAGCCTGTTCCAAAGCTTTACAACCCCTCCCATGGAAAAAAATGTCCCAACAGCTAATCTAAACCCCACCCCCAGGGTAACCTGAGGCCATTTCCTGATCATGGGCCACTCAAAGTGATGGCAACACAGCGATGGGCTCAGAAGTGTTCCAGGGATGTTACAATGTTCTGAAGGGTCAAAACAGCAATCAGAACTCGTAATACATGAACACGTTATAAAAATTTAAGATACAAAATTGCTTTAATAATAGCACTTTATTAAAACTTCTGAATTATGCACTCARGGCCTTGCTGAGTTGTAATCACTGTGCAGCTCAGTGCACTACAGGGGCTATTGTGGGTAAGTGGTATCTGTCACTGCAACACTTGTACTGTGAAGCTGAGTACAGACACTTAAAGCCCTGAAATGAAAGTCCTCTGTAGCTSTCACAGGTTGTAATAATGCATAAATCATTTAGCCTGCTCTTAATTGGAAAGTGCACCACCAGAACATAGACAAGTAACCTGAACAATGGAGATGATATTCCTAGGACTAACTATGGCTTGTTATTCACAATTTATAAATAATCTTCCATTCATTCCTTGAAATTTACAGTGTGAGGTTTTAATTTATTCACACTAGAAAAAATGCTTTAGTGAGACAGCAAACAAACCCGTTTGGTCTGAAAAGCACAATTAACATATCCAACTGAACAAAATGTTACTTGAGTCCCCAGACTGTTCTAATATTAATGCTTCCCTTTGGAAATCTCCAGCTTATGTGCAAATTCAGACTTGCTGACATTTCATATTATTCCATGTCACACTGCAACAAGGGACTGTACACAGGGCACCTGAGCAGGTTAACCTGTCACAGTGTTTGGCAGAAGCTGCCAGTCCTTCTGTTTGGAAGGGAGTGTGATGTATGTCTAACATACCATGTCTCATTGCTTAAGCAGCATGCAGCTCTCCAGAATGACACATTTCAATCACATCCCAAAGAAAAATGTCCTTGCAGCTGCTCTCTGTTACACAAGCCATTTAATCTGCTTGGGACTTGGCACTGCTTTCCCAACAGAAGGGTACGTGCTCACATGCCAAGACTCTTTTTTTTTCTTTTGAGTGTTCAGATCAGAATAGAATTTATGCAAATCACAGACAGGTTTATTTTTAGCCTGCTTTCCATAGGAAGCAAGATATGCAATTACACTCTGCATAATTTCTAGGCCCACTAACCTATTTCAGTCTGGAGCTTGGCAGGGCAGGAGTATGACAAAGATACTCTATTGACAAAGATGCTGATGCCTGTTCTCCTGGAGCAGACAAACCTCTGGGGTGACCATCCACCATGGAAAACAGAAAATGTTCCCATCAGAAGTGTCCTCTAGCTGTGTCAGTTAGCAGCAGTAATACCCATAAACKGACTTACACAGCAGCAAATTGGGCTTTTAAATACCAGCCCCATCCTGAACATCCATGCTTCCACTGCCTGCAAGTGGAACACCTCTTGTAACAGATCATTGCCAAACAAATGTCACCCAAGGGCTCTGTAGTGGCTCCCCCAAGGTCTCACCAGCACAGAGAGCCCCTGAGCATAAGGGTAAAGCAGCAATTCCTGCTCTGACTGTGCAACTTTAAGGAGGGAATTGGAGCTTCCTGAAACCAGCTTTTCAAGGTGCCTGGGAAATCCCAGCACTGCTGCAGGGTGGGCTGCAGCATTCCCAGTGGACAGCTGATGCTTCAGGCTGCAGATTGTGCTGCTGTGACCAGACTCCAAAGGACTCCCAGGAACCTGGAATTGCTGAGATCTGTGTGCCAAGTCAGCACTCCTCTGCTCAAACCCATAGAAGTGCTGTATCACAGCAGTATTGATTAGAGACATCTCAGAGTTTAATTGGAGAGCAACCCCCCCACAGTGCTCACTGCACAGCAGGGCACTCAGTGGAATCCCTGGCACTCCACACGTGCACAGCCATGACTAATGGCAGTGCCTGACTCACACAGTTCACACAGCTATTCTACACCAAGGGGGGCTTTACTCAGTCTGCTGCAACACCCAGGGACAGGGGCTCAGCAGTGTGCAGCACAGCAGCCCAGAAAGAGCAGARATGCTGATCCACCTTCATCTGTCACATCCACAAATCCCTCTGGTGTCACTGCATGAACTCCAATTCTGTCATAACCCAATTTTGCRGGGAAGCTTCTGTTTGCAATCTTTATCACAGGCTGTTGTTGAAGTAATCAAGTAAGAGAAGACCATTTCCCTACATGCAGTTAACCATCACATAGCATTAAAAATGGAATTTCTCCTTCTGCTTGCAYAAGATATCCTATTATTTTATCACTGTTCATGTAACATTTATTTTTGGTGAGGGAACCCAGGATTTTCRTTTAACTATGAAAGAGTGCTTTCTCCAAGGAGCACACATATGAGGAACTGGATGCCAGCAGAGAGGAACTGCTCAGCCTCTGAGATCCAGCTGCTTTCTAGTGAGGTACAAGCATGCTGGGCTTGCCCAGGCAGTGCTGGCACATCTCAGCACAGCCCTCCCCTGCAGGAACCCAGGTCACAGCAGCCAACCTGGCACAAATGCACCAGGGGTGCTGACTGATGAGCTCCAAAGCGTGTCTGGGAGTGGTGCAGGATCCCACTGACAGCCACAGCTCATCCCAAGAGCTGCCAGAGGTGCTCACCTCACTMTTTGGCACMGTGGTGGGAATTTCTAACAAACCCAGCCAGCTGAGGCTGACAGACTCCTCCTCATTACTGACACAGCATTTAAGTTGAGAATCCATTCATCTCCCCACCAACAGTTTGCAGGAAAACATGCCCAAAACCAGTTCTAAAATCAGCTCGACTGATCTTGGTGTGCCTTACCACAATCCAGTCAGCTCTTCAGGAACACAGATGGTTGAACTGATGCTGCCAATGTTTAATGTTCAGAAATGGCTTTTTTTTTTTTCTAAATTAATACTGTTATTTCCCCATGCTGTGTTTACTGTTTTACCTATGCCTCTGCTTGCCAAGGAATTGTTAAGTAATCACCATGAGATCCATGTTGTTAGCACACAGCTGGGTACTTGGTCTTGCAACATCTGTTTCTCAGCATTTCTTCTTTTTCTTACCTATGTGTAGTTAGCAACAGAAGTGTCTCAATGGAGGACATCAGAGTGGAAAAAGAAGCTGGTAACCAATAGCTATTAAAACATAAACCTTCAGATTGATAACCARCTCACAGAATCATAGAATATCCTGAGCTGGAAGGGACCAACAAAGATTGTGGAGTCCARCTYCTGGCCATGCACACAATTACCCCAATATAACAGCAATATGATGATCTTCTTTCAAGAAATACTTATGTAATAAAGTGTTCAGAACACCTGCATYCAAGGGACTGGCAGATTAAAAATGGGCAAATAACCTATTCACTAAAAGGATAAATCTGATTTTCATAATTAAAAGAAAACTTGCACTTTCAGTGATCAGTTGWATAGCAGATTCAGTTCTAGCTGGCATGTATTAGTATTTCCTCACCTGTGGAGAGGTCATTCCACATGGGGAACATATTCACAGGTGTATTTCCAGCTGTTCCAAAACATATATCCACAGCTGTATTTCTGGTTATTTTTAACTTCAGAGCAAACTTCTTCCACTACTCTCTRTGATAAACTAGAATTAGTTAAAGCAGAGAGAAAGAACCTGGCCAACAAGTCAAMAATAACTTCACTTTTATTCTGTGATTTCCAGCATAAACCATGTGCAAACACTTCAAAAACCTAAACCATGTGATTTTAGAAAATCCTGCAGGGCCATGGCTGTAATCAGGGTACAAATGGCATAATCACTCGTGGCCAGCTTCAGAGACACCTACTAGCCCTTCTCCAAGTGTAATAAAAGACAAAATAAACATTGCAGCAGTGAGCAAGAATCAAAGTCTAGAGAACAGGGCAGCAAACAAGTGCTCTCCAGCAGATGTCTGTGACAACTGTCTGGCTGATAAGCCTTTAAATTCAGTGATTCACTTGCACTAGCTGCTTTCAGTTTCAGTTAAGACTGCCCAGGGAACTGCTGGAGTCACCATCCCTGGAGGTGTTTAGAAAACACGYTGATTTAGCACTTGAGGAAGTGGTTTAGTGGTTCTTGTGGTTGATGGCTGGACTTGGTGAAATCATGTGTTAATAGTTGCTGGGGAATGTAATAAGGTTAATGTGTTACACACTAATTCTAACTTGGGTTTCCTAGCACTGCTGCCCTGATTTGTGGAGCTGAACGTTTCTTTAAACGGCTTTTGCTTAGTCACATGAAAAATCACTTAATCTCAGTGGTTGTATTGACAGCCCAGTTTAATTAAACAGCAACTGTTTTCCACTTGATGAGCCCTGAGATTTCCTATTTTAGTTAGACTGAGCAAAGCCATGGAGCTCTTTTCTAGCTCCTAATGTGTGTTCCACTGGAATTCTCATAGTCGGTGGCCTTTTGCAATCACAGCTTATGTAACACATCACTCAGCTGAGCAGAGCCCTTGGACACGCTGGGATTCTGTTCACATGTGTGGAATTCTGGATGTACACTCTGGTTACATTTCTCCTCTCCTTGTTCTAAGTGAGAAAACAAAATTGCACGGCGGTGTGTAACTGTARAGATGCACCCCCAGGGTAGCAAGGCTTTCTGTATTAAGAAGAAACTAAAGTTTCATCCCTTGCTTGCTTATAAGGTAAAGAACCCAGAAGGTTCAGTGCTGCTGTTTTCCTGTTGGCTGAGTGACAGCCCAAGGCACCTGCTGCTCACCTGAAGTGCATCTCAGCACCTGCTGCCTCTCACATTGGGCACTTTGCAAAGACACCTCCCCAACCATTGGGTACTTAATKGACTGCACAGAGCCCCTCGTGGTGAAATAATTCCCCCCAGCAGCCCCCTGAAACTCCCAGGCCAGTTCAGATCTCAAGGGGCTTAGGAGGGAATATTTCAGAGGCAGGACAAAGGATTCCCAAAACAAGCTCAGTCCCCCAGAGTTGTCTGAGGTGTTTATTCTTTGATGGTCCGAAGAGGGAAAGAGGGAGAAAAAAGGAAAACAGGGCCTTATGTAAGCTTGTTCAGAGGAGGGGATAGCTGGACATAAGCCAGTAGGGTCTGGGAAGAAGGGAAGAATCAAGATACATGTTCTCAAATTCCAGGGGTCTGTGGGTGGGGGAGAAGCCATTTCCCAGAAAAATGCAACATCGTGGCTTTTCTGGSGTGCCTTACAGAGTGCCAGGGTCTCCCTTGCGCTGTATTCGGCTTATTTCTATTTGCTGTATGATGTTTGTTATTTTCTCTTTTTATTAAAACCTTTTTCTGTTACAAAGCACTCCTGGAGAAGCGCTCTCGCTCTTACTAAGCCACCCTGAGAGGCAGCTGGCATCCCCTCAGACCTGATACAGCTCCACGGGGCTTATTCCACTCTGTACATGTGTGAGAATGCATCGTGTACGGTCTGCACTTCTCACCCTGCGGGGTTCAGCCTCCCCTGGGGAGGGGATGAGGGCAGGATGGAGGGGATCAGCGGGAAGTGCCAGAAGGTGGCGGCAGATCACTGCGGGCTGTGCCGGGCCGGCTCCGCCCTGCCCCGGGCCCTGGGGGCCGTGTTTGGGTGGRTGAGAGGCTGGACATGCCCTGGCTGCGTGCACTGGGACCCAGAAACCAGCCCTACCCCCGAACTCCTGTCCCTCCCCACCCCCTGAGTCCTTGGATGATCCCGCAGCAGGGGAGGGGGGGATTCTGCCCTGCTCAGGTGAGACCCCACCTGCAGAGCTTCCTCCAGCTCTGGGGACTAACACCAGAAAGATGTGGAGCTGCTGGAGCAAGTCCAGAGGAGGTCATGGAGATGCTCTAAGGGCTRGAACTCCTCGGCTCTGGATCCAGGCTGGGAGAGCTGAGGGTGTTCATGTTCAGCCTGGTGAAAAAAATGCTCCAGGGAGACTTCACAGCCCCTTTCAGTGCCTAAAGGGGGTCCAGGAGAGCTGGGGAGGGACTTTGGACAATGGCCCGGAGGGACAGGATGAGGGGGAATGGCTTCCCACTGCCAGAGGGCAGGGTTAGGTGGAATTTTGGGATGGAATTCTTGGCTGTGAGGGTGCTCAGGCCCTGGTACAGGTGGCCCAGAGCAGCTGTGGCTGCCCCATCCCTGGAAGTGTCCAAGGCCAGGCAGGATGGGTCTGGAGCAACCTGGRATAGTGGAAGGTGTCCCTGCCCATGCCAGGAACATGGGAGTAGATGAGCTTGAAGGTCCCTTCCAGCCCAARCCATTATAGAATTCTATGATTTTGCCCTTCTGTTAACCAGTAGAGCACATCAGGACTTCAGCTGTTTTTAAAAAAATTCCTCCAAAAACAATGGAATGTGATTCCATTTTCTCACCTGTTCACTTAAAATACATTTTTGTGCAAAAGGCTGTAATGAAGTTTTATGCCAGAGGTTGCCTAAAGCATCTGTACTATTACTTTGTTTTTCTGCTTTCTAATGTACACWATTCTCTTTGTGAATTTATCTCATTTTTCCTCTGCCCACTGTTTTATTTGACTTTCCTCTGYTTTCCCCAGGCACTCCTGTCAATCTTCAATTCAGTCATTTTGGTCTCAGAGTGTAGTCCAGTCTCTAAGCTTTTTGTATTAAGATTAACCCCTCAATATCAGCATATCCTTAGTAGCAGCCTTGCCTTTATTTTGTCTTTAAACTGTGTTGATATTTATTGAAATGGGTTTATAAGCTTTTAAAATTTTAAGCATGAAGAGAGAAAGATCAGCGAGTAAATAAAGTCTGTAGTTCTACACCCTGAACAGATTTTCACATGCTGCCTGGTTTTTCCAACATGCAGTGCTCTGAAAGTAGCTGATGAACAGATTCATCTGCCTCAGTGAAATATGATTGTATTGATCTGCCTAAGTGGAATGTGCTGGGATTGCTGAAGTGCAGATCTGGCTTTGAAAAGGAGATGGATGGGCCATTTTARCAGCAAAACATTTTTTTTAATGTTGAAGAACTGTCTTGTCCGCAAAGAATAAAGTAATTTGTAGTAACAAATGGAAAGTACTTTTCTTGCTGGGGATTGCCTCATTTGTTTCCATATTCTGTGGCAWGTTTTGTTAATTGTGCTGCAGGAAGCAAATCCAAAGTTTTATAAGGAACAGCTCATCAGAGTTGCTGTGCATTCCTGGGAAGGGGTTGGGTGAAGAAGTGGGAATTGCTGTTGCTTGTGTTACTGCTGGACAGCAATGAGGATAATGCTGAGGTGTTGTCCCAATACTGCAAAATGCTTTTGTGTGTTTGGAAGTAATTTTTAAACAAATGACAGTGTTAAAGCAGTTGAGAAGTTGACTTGGTTTGGAGCTCAGGGCTTGTGTTCAGCACAGAATGTGCTGCCTGTTCAGAGGGTGTGCTGGCCTTCTTCTGTCCTTGCTTGAGGGTTTAAGGTGGGTTTGTGTGTGTTTTGKTTATCTGTGGGCATCACTGACCTCTCTGAAAGGCTGATTGGTAATCTTGGTTCCACTCAGAAATACTCATCATGCCATGGTTTTGTTTGGAGGGAGGAGGGTGCAGATTGAAATTCTGTTTGCTGTTGGTGAGTGCTGGTTGCTGAGGTCATGTTTGAGAGAACAAGGTGTGAAATGCCCTCACCTTGGCTAAAAGGGAGGGGAAAGTACACAGTTGCCACAACCAAAACATGCAGCCAGCTTTGTGGAAGTGACACGTGGCTGGAAAACCTTGCTTAGTGGTGGGAGGGTTTTGATGGTTTGGGATTTTTTCCAAATTTGACATATATGTAAGTATGGTAATTGGTTGATGTAGGTGAGTGGGCCTGGTATGAGGACTGCTGTGACTGTGGGGTCTGTGACCTGTTAGAGGTGGTCTCCTTAGCAACTTTGAGCTCACAGGCTTCAAAGGCTCCTGTCAGAAACACTTCTGGGGCAGGTTTATGCATTTCATAATCTCTTGGTGATGTAATTTAACAGGAGCAGTTGTCTGTTCCAGCCTTTTTCCCTGCTGTTGTGCTACACCAGCATCCATCTGCTGCTGCCCATCTCCTGCTCTAGGTTTGGAGACAAAGGTTGAGCTTTTCCCCTGAGGCCCTGAGTGTTCTGCTGTAGTACGTAACTTAAATTTACCAAGGGCAGTGAACCCTATTTAATGTGCTTTCTGGGAGGCTGACAGGGTACAAAAGATTGGTTTGTACCCTCCTGTCTCAGGATGAGGCAGTAATAGAAGAGCTCAGTTATTTGTGTGCTGGAGGGGCTCTGGTTCTCCAGTGATGTGACAGATTCACTAATGATACCTGACAGAAGTATTGCTGAGAGTAATTGTAAAAAAACCCAACTCCAGTCTATTATGCAATGTTTTTAAGAAGGGAATATTTTCTTTTTATAACTTGAAGAACACAAGTTCCCATGTGACAAAATATTGAACTCAGGTGACTAGTGAGTGGGTGGAAATTGAATGGAACCTACTTCAAAATACAGTGAAATAGTTTCTTGTCTGTAGAGACTTTGAATTTTGGTAATAGGTTTTGTATTTTAATAGTTTATATTGATTTTCAAACAGTTCCAAAGTATTGTCACTGTCTGGTTCAGGAGAGGAGKGGGGATGGTTGTTAGTCAGCTCTGATTAAAATCCCTGTGCCAGAAGGAATTCTTCCCTATGGGTGCTGAGGCCCTGGCACAGGGTGCCCAGAGAAGCTGTGGCTGTTCCTGGATCCCTGGCAGTGTCCAGGGCCAGGTTGGATGGGGCTTGGAGCAGCCTGGGATAGTGGAAGCTGTCCCTGCCCATGGCAGGGGTAGAATAAAGTGAGCTTTAAGGTTCCTTTCTGACACAAACCATTTTAGTGTTCTGTGATAGGATAGCACAAAATGGTATTTTCCATCAAGGTTATTGTATTTAAAACAACTCAACTCTTCCAACTGCTTGCTTTTTCTGAAACTTCCATAGCAGTGAAAYGCAATTCTTGTTGTGAGATGCTGCTTTACAAATTATTCTAATTTATTCTTCTTTCTTTTTAAGGAAAAGTCATCAACAAGGACTTGCGTCACTACCTGAGCCTTCAGTTCCAGAAGGGCTCAATAGACCACAAACTCCAGCAAGTGATCAGAGACAATCTCTATTTGAGAACCATCCCTTGTAAGTATGTAAAGATCAGCCTCGTTTGATCTGTTCCTGCTAACTCCCACATCATTTGTGAGCTTGAAATGCCTTCTCTCTTAATCCACTTTAGAGTTTTGCCTTGCAGCAGAGACTTCTGGCTTTGCTSCAGTAGTTTCACATCTGAAGTTGCCATGAATTGGTGCAGCCAGCATGGGCTGAAAACCAGACCAACTCAAGAATTCAAAGTTCAGATTATTTCAGTAATATCTGTGTGTTGCTCTTCTTAAGTTTGTCAGTCGTTGTTGTTAGAATGATCCCATCCACCACAAGAAATAAATCTTTCTCAGCATGATCAAGCAGTGCAAAAACATCCTGATTTTTCTCAGTGTGTTGGGGTTTTTTTCTTCACAAAGAGCAAACTGAGACCTTGAGCATCAAGTGCATTAGGCAGAGGAGGGCAGCTGGATGGCAGGAGGGTGGGAGGATGGGTGGCAGTGGCAGGATGTGTGCTCATCCTGAGAAGACAGATTAAAAAGGCTCATCACTGACTGTTTAAATATTCATTGCACTAAAAACTTACTTTGTCAAGTAATGTTTTTGTATCTGCAGRAATTCTGCTCTCTTCTCTCTGAGCACACCCAAGAGTTGGTGGCTTTCTTAAAACTGCATTTCACTATTACTAGCTCCTATTTACTACCTTTTGTTAATGCTGCTGCCTGAAAAAAATTATGTATGCCTTTAAAATGCTGTTAGGTTGTAGGCAATTATGAATAGTAATGATTCAGTGCAGTCCTTTCAGGAGAGCTTTAATTAAGCTGTTGTAACTCTGGGAGGCCTATTTTCATAGACAAAACACTTGGAGAACCTCTGCATTAACACAGCAGTTTACTGATAAAGTTTACCTACAGCCAGGGGTTGGAGTGTGGCTGAATTACACTCTGAACTGTAGGTTAAAAAATGAATTTTGTGCCTAATTATGGGTTTGGTGGCCCAAAAATCAAATGTGCTTAATCATGATGACCTCACTGCAAATTAGAGAGTTGTTGCTGATAGAAATAGGGAAAGGTGCAGCACCTTTACAGCTGGGTTAAAATAAAATACCACAGCCACAGCTGTTCCCAAAATCCCAGACTAGGATTGCCTGGCCCAGGTGTTGCCAGCTGCCACAAAAGTTGTTTTTTGTTCACTGACCATAAGGAAGAATTCTCTCTTAGTTACCACCTCACCCAGCTTCATCTCTCCTCATCCCCCAATACCAGAACTGTCCTTCCTGTGTAATTTACTGCCTCATTTTCTATACATTGTTGTTCATTGCTCACCAGTTGTTTTAACTCTTTACTGGGGTGACATGATCTTTGTATAAAGATTTGAAAATACATTGCTTTTACTGAACTGTACAGCAGGCAGCATTTGATAACAGGCAGCACTTCAGTATCTTACAAGAGTGTTATCTCTGTCTTTGCAGGCACTACAAGGGCTCCCAGAGATGGGGAGGTCCCTGGGGTAGACTATAATTTCATTCCTGTCGAGCAGTTTAAAGCGCTGGAAGAAAGTGGAGCCTTGCTAGAAAGTGGAACRTATGATGGTATGTCAGTGATGTTTAATGGAGTGGGAATGGCCAGGATCTTAATCCAAGTGTAGCTCCCTGTGGTACCAGTTTTCCTGCTCACTTGATGGGCATGACAGTAAGTAGAGAGACAATAGTGAGTCTATTTTTGGATTGCTGTGAAGAGGAGGAGCGATCTTGTTTTAAAGCTTTCTGATAAACCACAGATTGTCCTTTCAACCACTCTTAATCCCACCAGATTATTTTCACTGCTGCATTTTTTTGGGAAGCTTTCTGAAAAGGTTTGTCTGTGCCTGGTACAAACTGAAGAGAATTCAGAGAACAGAGCTGTGTTCTCCTCTCAGGTGTGCATTGAAAGGACAGAATGCAGGAGAAATTCTGACCCAGCAGGGAAATTTCATTTTTTTCAATGAAAAGTTGAACAGCACTGGACCAGATTGTCCAAATCTGTAGGAAAGTTGGGTTTGTTAAATGTGGTGAGGAAAAACATTGTAATGAAGATGGTGCAAAAAGAAAAAAYGTCAAAAGTAGACAATCCTGTGAAAGTCTCTGTGCCTCTTGTTTTCCATGTCCCACACTATCTGTTAATATTGTCCTGTCTGTGGAAATCTCCTAAGCAAATTGAGACTAAACTAGTAATTTTGTGTTTTATTCCTGAGCTGCACTTTATCTGGCTGTTCCCTTTCTGAGCCTTGCCCTTGTTTGATATTTGCAGAAGGGTTTACTTTATTTGCATGGTCAAAACCATATCCAGGCACCAAAAGTGACCCCAGCAGGAATTCTGGGAAGCTTCCTTGCTTTGTTCTCTATTCCCTAACAAAAATCATATGAGCAGTCAGGAGAGAGGTCAACTGCTGAAATTCTTTACCAGAAAACAGCAGATCATTCCTTTGTGCTTTAGATTAAAATATTGAAAGAAGAATCTGTTCCTTTTTCTGAAGTAATAATAATTTTTAGATGAAGCCCCATCGACATCATTGTTTTGCAAGTATATTGTCAGTAGAAAATTGCAAGTGTTAAAAATCAATTACTTGTTAACTGGTTTTATGGAAATAAATACTTTGTTTCTGCACAAAATGAATTTGCTTTTTGACTTCAGTATTTCTGTTGTGCTGTTAATTAGTATATAGAGTAAGAATAATTGATTTGCACTGTTTTGCTCCTCTGAGGTTGCTCCCTCAGTCTCTTTATGGAGTATTAGTGAATTCCAGGCAAAGTAACAAATCCATCTTWTTCTTTAGAAAACTTACAGTGGCATAAAAGTTTTTATTTAACCTCTTGTTTTCTGACAGCTAGAGCTGCATTGGCAAGAAATCAGTGTATGAATAAATAGGCTTTGACTGTTGATTGGGTTTTGGTAGTGCTGATGTCTTCTTTGAGGCTTTAAATTGTAACTAAAATGTGTTTGCATGGGCACTAAACTGATACAGCCACTGCCAGTGCCTTCAGCAAGTATCAGTGCTCAGTGRTCCTGATTTCTGTCTCATTTTCAGGTAATTTTTATGGTACTCCAAAGCCTCCAGCAGAGCCCAGCCCCTTTCAGCCTGATCCAGTGGATCAAGTTCTTTTTGACAATGATTTTGATACTGAATCACAGAGGAAAAGAACCACATCTGTCAGCAAAATGCAAAGGATGGAAAGTTCTCTCCCTGAAGAGGAGGAAGAGGAGGAAAAGGAAGCAGTTAATGGCAGCGGAGGGATAGGTTGGTTGACAAGGGGAGAAATTCCCTGGAGCATTGTATGAATTGATAAGGACCATACAAATAACATTTGTGCTGCCTTAGTTTTGGTGAAGTATGAAGGCAGTTTCTATTCAGGCTGGTGYTTCTACTCGATTTTGAGATGACCTTTTGAAAAGAACCAGCTGTTCTCCCAGCCAGATGTGCAGTTGCATCATAAAATGCACTGCTTGGTCAAGAACATGTGGTGCTGGATGTGGGCCAGTTACATGAGCAGGAAGGAAAAATTTCTCCTCTCTTCAAATAACAGAATCCTTCACTGAGTAGAATTCATACCCTGCRAATGTTACTGCTGAATTTTGAGGCAGTTACTGAGTTTCTGCACAGATTTTAGGGGAGTGATTGGTTTAAGGGGCAGCATTGGCTCATACTGTAAAATTTTCAGATGATTTTGCATAGGGGARCTATCAAACAACCTGAAACCACCCAAGGGGGAGCTTGTGGAGGGAAATAAAGCCAAGTGTGTTGAGGCTGAAGTGTTGTCCAGCAGGACCTTTCTGGGATTGGCAGGRTGCCCTTTTCCTTTTACTGTCATGGTTACTCCTCTGGAGAGGGGGGGATGGATGATGGAGGGGAACTGTCACATTGCATTTGCAGCTGATCCTGTGTGTGGCTGTTCAGGACAGAGTTATAGKAACCAGACCTGACCTAATCTTGTCATCTTCAGGGCTGGCAACACCACAGAGGGGCCAGTGGTCAGGCTGGTGGTTGGGTGAAGGTCATGGACATCATCATGTCACAGAGGATATCATAACCTCAGTTCTGAAGGGTAGAAGCTTCTATTTAAAGTTTTCTGCAGGAATTTTTGCCATCTTTTTTTCCTAGTTGTGGCTTGTAGGAAGGTGTTGTTTATTTTACTGGCAGTTTGGGTCTTCTCTACATTTCCTTCTGATTTTTGAGGAATATTAGTAGGACTTTTGGGGTTGCTTTATGGCATTACAAACACTGTTCTCTCTGTRGAGGCAACAGAGTGTAGTCAGCTTGGATTTCTGCCAGTGTTGATTTTTCAGAGTAGTCTCAGGCACATAATAGGAGGTTAATTCTGTTTGGCAGGGGAAGAGCAGAGTTCAGTGTTTTCATGTCAGCTTTTCAAAGTTCATAGCTGAAAAAAAAACAAGTGAAAAAAACGCACATCACATMCAGGGACGTGTTTGACATCCACTCGTAGCCAGATTAAGAGGGTGGTTCTTTGTGAGAAACAACATAAGCATCTGACAAACACTTTCCCTGAACAACTGCAGAAAACAAAGAAAAACATTCAGATTCTCCTGACTGGATGAAACCTGTTCCCAGCTACAACCAGACAAGCAGCAACATGGACTTCAGRAATTATTTGTCGAGGGATGAGACCCTGGAACCACTGCCCAAGAACTGGGAAATGGCCTACACAGACACTGGCATGATCTACTTCATCGAGTGAGTAACTGGCTCCTTGGAGGAGAGAAGTGCTGGTAGCTGCAGTCTGGAGAGCTGCTCTTTCACCTCTCTTCTTGCTGCTTCTATTTCTGTGTGAAATTTAATTTATTTCTACTGTTGTATTCCTTACTCATAGTCCTCAGTGTTGCACACTCTGTACAATTGCCATTGTGCAGGAAACCCTTCTGCTTCCACCTGCAAAGTCTGTTTGTTTGTTCTGAGTTTTGTATCTCACAAATACAAAGCTGGATAGGTACTGCTAAGTGAAGTATAATATGAAAACCTTCTCTCTGTCAAATTTCTCTGAAATTTGAGACTTTGTTTATTTTTTCTTCTCTGCTTGTGTTTCTTGGCTGGGAGTGGATGTTTCAAAATACAAACAGCACAGATGAAAGCCCAGGATAGGAAAGCAGCTCATATGTGCACATGTAAAATTGACTCCTTTATGAGTTCTAAGGCAAAAATGAAACCTTCCTGAGAGTTAAGCATTTTTTCCTGTCAGGTAGAAACAGCTGCTGTTCCCATTTGAGCTTTTAGGGGCTGGGGAGAGGATCTGTGCCTCTAACACTTCCTGTGTGCCCTGGAGAGTCTCCAGTGTGCTGCTGCCTTTTCTTTTTCAGTATTTTACGATGTGACTGAGGCACAAATAAAAGCTGTATTATCTGAAGCTACACTTTCCTACAACAATAAATACTTGAAGCAAGGTTTCTTCAGTGTGAGGSAGTTCTCTCACTGGCATGTGTTCTGCCCCACAGTCACAACACCAAGACAACCACATGGCTTGATCCCCGGCTCTGTAAGAAGGCCAAAGCTCCTGAAGATTGTGAAGATGGAGGTGAGATGTTCACAGTGCATTTGTCACCTGTCACTGRTAAATGTAGGAGTTTATCCCAGCTGGATACAATCCATTACTTCTGTGGTAGAAGCTTCTCCCTGGTAGATGTGACTCTGGAGCTGGCAGTGCAGTGCTGAGTGTCCCCTTTGGTGGCAGTAGGAATTYACAGAAGACTGGGAAAGTCCATGGTGTATTTTCCCTGGAGTAGCAGAATCTGGCTGAATGGAGGGTTTATCTGCATTCCTGAGCATAATATGAGATGTTTTGTTCCAGTAAGTGTCATTCTTAAGGAGAAAGCTGCATGTGAGTGATGATCTCACTGGAAACTGTTGTATGGGTGGAATATGGCAGAAGGAGAAGGTCCATAAGTAACAGAATATAGAAATAACAAAGAAGGCATGGCAAAATACATATTGCTAATGATAACTATTGCATGTGACATTGTATTTGAATGCAGAAGTTAAGGGAACAATCTGACTCMTTTAAATTCCTTCAAGACTTCCAGGTTAGTACCCTCCAGGCAATTCCTGCAACCACTTCCTACACAATTGGGCAATTTAGTCTGCTAGAAAAGAGTGTCAGGTAGCTCTGTCTTCAGCAAATGCCTGCCATGTTCCAGAAGCTGAAGCAGGCTCAGAATGACCTGTCACCCTCCAAAACTGCCCAGCCTTACAGCCATGTGTCCATAAGGAAACCAGCTGGAGCCATGGCTGCGTGCTGCTGCTTATTAAGCATACATGCAGCTCACCACAGGATAAAAAGAGCACTTTAAAAYAGAGATGCAGGATATCCAAATGAACAATACTTAAATTAATAGACCCACTGGGTCTTCAGTCAGACCCTGTGGAGCAATGCTGGTATTAGTAATTGATAACATGCTGTCATAAGCTAGGGAAATTCCTGTTATTGTCAGACTTAAGGCAGCCTCAAACAAGATTGCAGGGCAAATTTATCCTTAAATTGTCTGGCTAGCTGACTATGTCCATTATTCTAATATTTAAATTTCCATGGTCAAGATAACTAGAAGAATCAMCTTGATAAGCTGACCTCTGTGGTAACTGCTTATTACCTTCAGTCAGGAGCTGCTGGCTGACCCTCTTACCAGATGCTGAATTTGCCATAAAAAGGAGCCTTTTGCATGTAATTTTCAGTACAAACAGGTCTTTGAGTTTATTGTATGTTTAAAGTGGTGTGATTTCATTGAATACAAGGCTCATCATTTAGTGGAAGAAAGAGTAAGAGTTACAGGGCTCCAGATTCCCTGGAACAGGCTGATACCTTTTACCAGGGAAGAAAATGGGACCTGTATTTTCCTCATATTTTCCATGAGTCTAGGTATTCTTTAATGACAGCTCTGATATTTGTGGRTAGTTTTCCCTTGTAATGGAGAACTTGGTCTTTCTGATTGTAGAACTTCCTTATGGATGGGAGAAAATAGAAGACCCTCAATATGGGACATACTATGTTGAGTAAGTGCTGATTATTGATTTGAGCATGAAATTCTGAAGTGCTTGATATCCAGTAGGTGGAGGTTGTAATGCAGTGAAAGGCCAGGTTTGGACAGGGCTTGGAGCAATCTGGTCTAGTGGAAGGTGCCCCTGCTCATGGCAGGGCTTGGAACTGCATGGGCTTTAAGGCTCCTTCCAGTCCTGACCATTCTGTGATTCTGTGAAACTGTTAAATACATCCAGGAAAAACAGTTCTGGGGTCACAAACTCATGGCACAAACTTCTGGGAGCACTGGCATGGGGGAAAATCCACAGTGTGACCTTAAAGACTTAGTGCTTTTCATTCAGGGAAGGAAAGCAAGTTGCAACCAAAATAATTTATAGATGGAAATGTGCTGATGTCATTTTTCTTCGCTTAAAAACAACAGTCACTTAAGAGTGGCACCTGATAACTTTAAAAAGCAAAAATAACTTCTAGATCATTGCTGTCTCCAAAGAGCCAACTCAATAACCACTAAACTGCTGCAAGACCTCTTTTGATTCTCCTTCAGGCCAGAGGAAATTAAATCTCTCCTTGACCATGGAGAATAAAAATGGTAGAGTTGGAAATGTAGCTTCAGACAACAAGCAAATATTTTTCACTTTGCAAAGCCAAGCTATTTGAATTATGCTCAAATTTGTTGGTTTTCCYCTCCTCTGCTGTACTTCTCTAGCATCTACTAGGAAAAAGGGGATGCCTGAGTTTGTAGACATTATAGGTAGATGGGTGAAGAGAAAAAGCAGGTTTGCTCASTTCTAAACTATTACAACTCTACCTAGTGATTAAAAGGAGTAAAATTTTGTTTGCCTTAAAGTAAAAAAAAACTGCTGAAAAAACAAGCATAGTTTCAGTACTGGTTTTGAGAGTTTTTTGTTGATTTCTCCAGGGCATTCATCTGATACAATAAAAGATTGTGGTTTTAGATGTATTTTTTTGGGGTTGTCTAATTTGGGAAATAGTCAGAATGTTTTCTGTTGAAATSCTGACCTACCTTTTGTATGCCTGCAGTCATATTAACCAGAAAACTCAGTTTGAAAATCCAGTATTGGAAGCCAAAAGGAAAAAACAGCTMGGACAGACTGATGCTGGCCCTTCCAAATCAGGTATCACTGAATATTGTTTTTTGTGCATATCTCTTTATCTGCAAGATTGCTTTATAAAAACCCAGTTSTGGAATTCATCAAGGCATCAGCCTTGTGTTTTTGCTAGCCACTACAGTGTTACCCTCCAAGGTCTTTAGGGTTTTTTGAAGGATTTTTTCGTGTTAAAATTGAACGAGGCACTAAGACTGCTTTTAAATCATTTTGGTTGTTCTGAAGCCAGTTGTCATAAACTGCTTTGGAATATATTGAGGGTTAAAAGAGCCATCTGGAAGTGCAGGTAAAACCACACCTGGAGTTTTTATGCTTTTGGTCTACTTTAAGCTTGGTATTCAAGGATTAAAATTGAGAATTGGAGGTTTGCATACAGTTCAAAATGTTGCAGTCTGTTAAAGAAAACCTCTTTTTCCATTCACTGAATGCAGCTGAAAAATGAGTGTAGCACTTTCYTGTCTGCTTTATCCCTTAAGAATGCTTCAGAAGCTGGGTAATAATAAACAAATCATTAACCTTTGTGACACCTTAAAAATAAACAAAAAACTCACCAGAACTAACCCTGGTTTCTTGCCTTCCTGTCTCTGTATTCCATAATTCCAAAGGACCAGGCACATCTGTCTTCACTCGAGATCCATCCCAGCTCACTGGAGCACTCATAAGGACAACCCTGAAGAAAAGTGCCATGGGATTTGGCTTCACAATCATTGGAGGGGACAGGCCTGACGAGTTTCTGCAGGTGAARAATGTGTTAAAAGATGGACCTGCTGCACAGGATGGAAGAATTGCTCCAGGTCAAGTATTATTTCTGTAAAGTTCCATTTCCTGGGGTACTTTGGAGAGCACAGCCCGAGGTGCAGGAGGTTGGATGACTCCACCCACATCCTCACTAAATGAAATATTTTCAGATTTGTGAAAGATCTGTGCAGGGCAGTGGCTGAAGAGGAAAAGAAGCAACGTTCTAGATAAAAATCAACTTTAAGGGCACTTCTGAAGGTTTCARTACTTCTGCTTTAGCAAAGACACTTGTCTTCATGTTTATTCCTAGAATGGTTTCCCTCTCTGTAAGTAAAGTAAAAATGTGTTTGAATCCTGGTCTGTTTTGCCTTGTTGCTGCCAAAAACCATGACACCAATTATTAAAACCACAAAAGGCCCAGAGCAGGAATGAGGAAGCAAAATCCTGTGAGCTGGACAAGGGAGGAGAGAAGAGGGATGAGGCTTCCTGCAGTCCATGAAGACTTGCACATTTTTTCATGGGTATTACATGTGTAATTAAGTTACCTATAACCYTATTATAACCTCTGGTTTGCATGTGAGAAAGGGCAAAATGTTTCTTTATGTATAACATAAACTCTTACTCTTTAAATGAGTAAAAGAATTCATACTTCAAATGATTAATACTGCTTGCTTTCAAAATTGAGCAATTYTGTTGTTGTGTTTTGTTGCTGATGTATTGTTTGAACTTGTTTGGATGTGGTTCATTTTCCACCTCTGCAAAAATGAAAACAGTCCTGCAGAACTGTTGGAATGAAAAAATGTGCAGTTATTCCTATTGAAATTCATGGAATAAGAGAGATCCTGTTTTACTGATGCCTGGGCATTAAAGGGATAGGACAGTTTGCAGGGCATGTTGTACAGCACATGCAAAGTTTCACATCAGAGTGATGAAAACACAAAACAGGGGTTTGGCATCTGAAGCCCACATCTCTTCAGTTTGAAAACATATTCTTAACCACGTGTGGCAGCAGTGTAAGAGTATGAAGCATGTGTGTGTGCTGTCCTAGCTTAAGTTTAGCCAGTCCTAAAATAAACACAGGGCCAAAAAAATCCGATTTATTCTGCATTTGGTTTAGGATGCTGTGCTATATGAATTAAAGTAGAAGACATCTGCTTGCTGTAGTGTGCGTGCTCTGCTTCATCTCCCATGGCTGTACAGTATCATTTTTTAAATCTGCTGCAGATTAAACTTCATATATTTAGCACACTGTGTYCTGAGATGAAATAGAATAAATGCAAAGGGGAAATCCTTTGTGCTTTTTGGCAATATTAGCCATGAGGTAATATCCCAGACACYAGTTATTAGTTTGAAGACAGCTCTGTCATTTCCTCAAGGTAGGCTTTTGYTGAAGGTTTCACTTCTGTTCTTGACACTGTCAAACTTTTTCTTTTGCAACAGGTGATGTCATCGTGGACATAAAYGGAAGCTGTGTCCTTGGCCACACCCACGCAGATGTTGTGCAGATGTTTCAGCTCATTCCCATCAATCAGTATGTGAACATGACTTTGTGCCGTGGCTACCCTCTCCCTGATGACAACGAGGACCCCGTGGTGGATATCGTGACAGCCACGCCTGTCATCAGCAGCCCGCCCTTGGCCAAGGGAGAGGCTTCCCTGGCAGGCCAGGATTTGGTAGCAGGAGCAGTTGTGTTGGACCAGAGTGGGAAAATGTTGGTCAACGGTCGCCTGAACGGCCCCTGCGTGGATTCAGCAGAGCAGAGGGTGTCCTTTGCCTCCTCAGCAGGCTCTCAGCCAGAGCTGGTCACCATCCCTCTGGTGAAAGGGCCTAAAGGCTTTGGGTTTGCCATTGCAGACAGCCCCACAGGCCAGAAGGTGAAGATGATTTTGGACAGCCAGTGGTGCCAAGGCCTGCAGAAAGGGGATGTCATCAAGGAGATCTGCCATCAGAACGTACAGAGCTTGACCCACTTGCAGGTGGTGGAGGTGCTCAAGCAGTTTCCAGTAGGAGCAGAGGTKCCCCTGCTTATCTTAAGAGGAGGTACAGACAAAATTGCAGTTGTCATGTTGGTTATAAGCTTTTTAAAGCCCTGGTTTAGTGTGATACCTAAATCGTGTCCAGTCTTGACAGCTAAGCAGCAACTCATTATATCTCTGAGCCATTATGTTTTAAATTTTATTTATACCCCTGACTATTTAGGGTGAGAGCATGCTGCTGGGGTTTTGTTTGGGGCTTTTGTTAGTTTTTTCTTTGGGTTTTTTCCTCAAAAATTATATGGTGATACATTTATGCACTGTCTCTTCCAAGTCTCTGGGAAGTGCTAAAGCAAACACGTGGTCTCCAGTATAATGCAAAGCATGTGATGGACTGAGTTCTGTGAGCTTCTCCAAATGTATTCCAGTAACTGTGTCTGTAATGAGCAGGGGTTGCAGGAGATGGGTGGAAGCATTAGCACAGAGGTGGGGCTGATCACTGGGAATAGCAGAAAAAATTCTGATTCTTTCTTTTGCATATTCATACCTCTCCCTTGATTGTCAGTCTCACAGACCAGATTTCATCTKCTCCCCAAAAACTGTAGTAGATAGTGTGTGTCTTTCAAAGGAAGCTGCATCTGAGTGGATTATGAAGCAGCTTGTGGCTGCTTGGTGTCCCTTCAAGCTTTGTTCTAACACTGACTTCAGCTACTGGCATTTGCAAAAATCTCCAGATCTTTTTCTGTATAAATGCTGCTGTTCCTTAATCAGTTAAGGAAATAATTAGATTTTTTTGTGGCAAGTGAAATTCCTTCAGAYAAATTTGTAAGTCTCCTTATCCCATGAACTGAAGGGTGACTTGGTTGACCAGTTTCTAGCAAAAAGTGAAATAGATTATTTTTCATTGTTTCARTTCTAATTGAGAYTTYTTWAAATTGATGGTTTTGGTCCCTTTGCCATTTAAAAGCACAGTGAATCAGCTGCTATTATTTTCACCCCAGGAATAGCTGATTAAATTGCTSTAATGTTGAAACTTCTTATAACCTGCTATTAAAATTAYGTTCTATTTTCTTCAGGTCCACCCTCACCTACTAAAGCTGCCAAAGGAGTGAGTATTGATGATGTATTTAACTTGSTTTCTGACCTGCTTTGTAATTTCATTTCCTCTGGACTTTAGTGCCTGTGATAACCTGCAAGATAGTTTAGCAAAACCACACCTGCTTGGTCAGCATAAATTCTATGTCTAAGTAGCTGCTGTCAAAGTACCCATTAAAAGGGAAASAAAATACAGTATCTGATTTTTTCATTGCTAATTATTAAAGTGAAATGGGATTTCTAAAGGAAGTTTATGATCCTTTGATTCATCTCAGTCCTTGCATAGAATTAATGGACTGGTTAATGCTCCCTTCTGGAARTGCTTATCTTTGGATCCATATTTTCACCAAGTCTCTGTGGAGCTGTACATTCCTAGCTTGATACTCACTGCTCTTGGAAGTTATCTGTCAGGGTGTATTTAATATATATTAGCTCAGTAAAAAATCCTTGGTCTTAATAGAACAACCTCTGAATTAATAATGCTGATATTAATGCTTATGTTTATTATGAAGGTTTCTGTTCTAAATTAGGCTGGTCTAACACAGATACTTCTTTAAAAATGCTTTTAGTGCGGAACACATCAGGGCAGTTTAGGAAAACTCCATTACCAGAAGGCAGCTGTAGCTTCTCTTTCTGTCTTTACCCTGCTGTTTGAGTGCAACCTTAGTTGTGTCCCAGCAGTGGGATGGCACAAGCACACATGTTCAGCATGCTCAAACATGAGCTCAATCAGATCCTCAGATTCTGTTCCTTGCAAGCATCCAGCTGCTCACACTGAATAAATCAGAGCAGAAATCTCTGCAGTTGGAGGGCCCTGGCCCTGTCAGCATGGATCCCATGGCTATGTGCTAAAAATAGTTTGGACTTGGGGACTGGCATTCTATTCCAGCACACATAGAGGAGCCACAGCCCACAGAGCACTGGATGCTCAGTGGCATTAAGCAGCATGGCAAAATAATTCACTTAAAAAGGGCAAGTTCTTGTGTTTATAAACATACAAGAAGTGTCAAAGTGCTGAATGGCTCTGGGCACTTTCTTCTGTTCTTGGTGAAAGGGCAGAAACGTCTGTTCTGCTCCTGCTGTGGTTCAGGGTGCATTGCCATGTGCCAGTTTTCCAGGCTGGGTTTCAGTCCAGGAGAAGTATTCAGAGTTCTGTTAGTGCATAATTGATTGGGAATGTAGGTGAGAGATCTCAAGGATGTTTGGTGTCCTTGCCTCATGAACTGGAGTGTTGCAGCTAGCAGATCATGAAAGGCAAATATCTCACACTGCCCCATCCTCCTGTCCTGTATGCATATTGCTCCAGCAAACAGCTCATGCTGGGAGCTCCTTTGGTGCTTGTGGGGAGGAGCTTGGCAGAGGACAGGAGGCAGTGCCTGTGGAGCAGCTTGCACCCATGGTACTGGACAGTGGCAGGTGCCTGACAAGGATTCAGCATCTTCTCCAAGCGTGATCAGTCCTTTATGCCCCACTTCATCCCATCTGCCCAGCTTCACTCCTCTCTGGGCACCACTCACTTCATACCCTTCCCAAGCCTAGTCTCCAGCAGAAATTTGTGTACCAGTGAGGAAAACTTCCATACTCTGCTCAGACACATCCCCTGGAAAAGCTGTAATTCTGTTCTTCTTCCTGTGTTTTCCTTGTGCATGGTGTTCATTGTGTTTGCACCCACAGGCGTAGTCATGCTGCTATTTAACATGGATTTTGTGTCTGTGGGCTGTTTCAGAAGGACAAGGAGGACAGTTTGGAAGCTGTCAGTGATACCATTCCACAGCCAATGCCCTTCCCACCCTCTGCTGTGCGAGCAGGCTCTCCTAAACTGGACCCTTCCGAAGTCTACCTGAAGTCCAAGACAATTTATGAGGACAAACGTGAGTGTATCATCTTCAACTTGAAATTACTCAGTTAGAAAGGAACKTTTTCTTCTGGTGTATGTGCAGTAAAACTACAGAGATTTTGTTGCTAAGTTTGTTATCCTGCTGCAGATAAAACATTTCAAGTAATGCGTAATTCAGACAGCAGAAAAACAAAAAGATGAAATATGTTTCAATCATATTTTCAGTGAGACAGTTAATTGCAGAAATAATCTCAAGGATGGTTCTGAAGTAAACTGGAGCAGACCTGCTTATAAAAGTAGCTCTGAGTTGTGTCACAGACTGGCTTTTATCTTGGTCTGCTGCACAGACATAGTTGTGATTTCTGCTTTGAAAATTCATTATACCATTTTGAAAAGAGATCACTTTATTTCTGGCTACTGTGTTTTGTCATTAGAAGACTCAGAGTGTACCACCAAATCATAATCCTTCAATAATCTTAAGATAACTCCTTAAATGTTTTGAAATAATGATTTTTTTTTCCATAGCTCCAAACACAAGAGATTTAGATGTTTTCCTGAGAAAACAAGAATCAGGCTTTGGTTTCCGGGTGCTTGGAGGAGAYGGACCAGATCAGCCTGTAAGTGAAACTGCTCACAGTTATCTCACAGTATTGCTGTTGGAATGATCCCACTCTGTCATCCTCAKTTCCCATCCTCTCATCCAGGCAGTTCAGTGATGGCAGAATTAATCAATTCACTACCTGCCTTCCAGAGATCAGGAATTAATCCAGTTTACCTTTATTTTCCCCCTCTTTGTGGACTCCATTCTCCAAGGCTCTGCACCCTTCCCACTACTGAGCCCATCCTTGGCTGCAGTTTTTTGTCAGGCTGTGAGGACTCTGTGGTGGTGTTTCTACAGCTGTTGCTGTGTCTCAGAGCCCTCAGAAGGACCATGCCAGTGCCCAGCTTTTGCCCATTGTCACCTGATCCCAGTGGTGGTCTTGGCACAGGATGTGCCCACATTCAGTGRTTGGTGTGCTGTGCATACATCCTGGGAAGCAGCTGAGTGGAAGGAAGCAGTTGCTCCTTCTGTCAAAATTTTGTTAGGCTGTTCCTTGTCTTGCAGCCCAGTGAAACAGGATTTGATGTGGTGGCACAGCCCTTTCATTCCCTGCTTCTCCAACTGGATTTTTAAGCATGCATTGCCTTGGAGGCAGCTGGGCAAATGCCAGACACCCTCAGATGGTCTGTTCTCCAAGGGCAGGATTTAGAAAACTCCCCTCTATTTTCAAACACATACAAATTCCTCTCTGGGAAGAAGCACTAAGACTTGTACTATATATCAGGGACCTTTCCTTAAGCTGTTAAGTGGAGAGAAAAAGCTTTTGGAATAGATCTGCATAGATTGTTGTCTGATTACAGTGAAGGAATTCAGTTTTTCCATTCCCAGCTGTGATCCAGTGCTAGCCTTTTTTTTTTTCCTTCTCCCTCACTATCATACATTTAAAGAGCAAACCCAGAGAATGTTACTTCTGTTGCACTTTATAGCATTTGTGGTGTTTGGTTTCCATGACAGCCATAGCTGTTAGGAAGTGTGGAGCTCATGTGTACTGATGAGCTGCCCACCATTGCTTAACCTCCAGCAGCACTAGCTGGAGTTACCCTTAATCTTCCATTTAATCTGAAAGTGATTCTGGCATATGAAATAGAGTGTAGTGCTCTTTTCTGTGTTATATTTAATAGCACTTTTTGAGGTGGGGGTAGGCAGAACTGATGATGTTTGAATTTATTATGTAATTACCAAAAGCTGAGAACTGAAGCAACTTGAAGTGTGGAGCTGTCTATAAGCAACTTTTCAGAAATAAACTTGAGTTAGTTCAAAAGCTTTTATWTCTTCCCCAGTCATTCTGTCTCAGTAAAAAAAAATAAATTAGAACAAATGTCAGAGGCTTTTGTGTCATTAATGTCTAGGAAATCATATATATATAATAAGTACACAGCGTGTGCTCATTTCAAAAGCTGAGCTTTTTAATAAACTGACAAACATGCTCAAGAGAGCAGAACTGACAAAAACAGATTAAAGATTTTTGAAGTATTTAGTGCATGCTTTGAGACTCCAGATTGTCTCCACTAGATCAGCTTATGCAGAGCACACTTGCTGGCTGCATTTCTGCTAGAGCTGTACAACGAGGTCACCTTTAAAAGAATCTTCCCAAAAGACCTCATCTGCACAGAGTCACCTGGAGTCCAAGCACTGTGTGTTCTGATGAATTGATGTTCCCTTTCAAACCCCTGGGCTGTGCTCACAGATTTACATTGGAGCCATAATCCCCCTGGGAGCAGCAGAAAAGGACGGGAGGCTGCGGGCAGCGGATGAGCTGATGTGCATCGACGGAGTCCCTGTGAAAGGGAAGTCCCACAAGCAGGTTCTGGATCTGATGACCAGTGCTGCACGGAATGGGCAGGTGCTGCTCACTGTCAGGAGGAAGATCTTCTTCAGTGGTAGGTGTCTGCTTGCCCAGAAAGAGCACTTAGGGCTTGTAATCAAATCACTGCTCTGGAACCTCATTGCTGCTCTGGGGCTGAGCAGCCTGAGATTGAGATTGAGATTGAGATTGAGATTGAGATTGAGATTGAGATTGAGATTGAGATTGAGATTGAGATTGAGATTGAGATTGAGATTGAGGAGGGTCAGCTATAGTTCTTAAATAGAGAAATGCAGAATTTAATAAGCTTGGATTCTGTTGCTCACTAGCTTGCTCTGCTCACACAGGTAAGGCTCGGAAAATTGTGATGCAGGGGTGATTTCTTCAACAGTTTTTGCAGGTAGTTAGAACAGCCATTAGTTCTATGAAAATTGCATAATAACACAGTCTGTTTTCTCGACATCCAAGAATGGTTTGGGTTGGAAGAGACCTTAAWGCTCTTTTTGTCCCATGCCCTGCCATGGGGCCAGGGGCACTTTCCATGTGCTGTATCCTCCAGTTTTTTTGCATGAGTGTGTAGCACCATTAACTGTATTCAAACCACAGCTGTTTCAGGGCAGGATCTCAAGATGCTGCAGTTTTAGATCAGTGTCCAGATCAAGAATTTAGAGAAGATTAATCTGTGACTCCATGAATGACAAAGCCAGGGTGGCATTTACAGCCGACAAGGACCCCCTGCTCTGATCGGCAACTGCTGTTACCACCTCATGCTGTCACTGACAGCTGACCTTCATGGCTGTGCTGAAGCTGCTTGGTGTGATTGTTCCTTATTTGCTGTTTGTCCATTCCCTGCAAGGGGAAAAGCAGACGGAGGAGGAGGAGGCACAGCCTGCCCTGGCACAGAACGGCTCTCCCCGGCTGAACCGCGCTGACTTTGCGGGCCAGCCGTGCCCGGAGGTGTACGACGTCCGTCTGCAGCGCAAGGAGAACGAGGGGTTTGGCTTTGTCATCCTCACCTCCAAGAACAAACCTCCTCCTGGGGGTAAGTGCCAAATCCTGGTGGCTGTGCCCCTGCTTGGCCTCCTCCAGTGATAATTCAGTGAATGCTTACGGCGTTGCTGTGCCTGTTGTTGTCTCCTAGTGATTCCTCACAAGATCGGCCGGGTTATCGAGGGGAGCCCAGCTGACCAGTGTGGGAGGCTGAAGGTGGGTGACAGAATCTCAGCAGTGAACAGCCAGTCCATCGTGGAGCTCTCCCATGACAGCATCGTGCAGCTCATCAAGGATGCAGGCAAYGTGGTGACCCTCACGGTGGTGGCTGAGGAAGGTAAGGGAGGTGCCACCACACTTACCAAAGTTGGGTATCTTTATATTTATCACTGGTGAAGTTTATTGGCTTRAATGAAGTGTTTGAAGATGTTTGGAAATTGAGAGTGAATCTTAGAATATCCTGAGTTGGGTGGGACACGTGGGGATCATCAGCTGGAAGTTGAATAAGTGGGAAGTGCATGTGTTTGCTCTGGAAGAGCTGAAGGCAGGTGGGACAGAGAGAGGGAACTGCCACAAGATGGTAGTACCCAAAAAGAAGCTAGAAGTATTAACAACACAATGAAGAGTGAGAGAAATCCTCATGTGTGAGAAAGTGCTGCTGACATGGAAATGTCCTGTGCAGATCTTGTATTCTCCAGCCAAAGAGAAGTGACCCCTCCTCAGGGGGCTGCAGCAGCCACAGAATGATGCTTAGTGAGAAAATGTTCTCACACTGGCTCAGGGCCTGGCTTTTGCTGCTGCAGGTGCTGCCAGAGCTGTGTTCTCAATGAGGCCAGTGCTGGCAGGATGCTCTGTCCCTGCTCTAAGGCCACTGGCACTCCTGCCTTTCAAATCTCTCCACTTAAACCCTGAGTTTTTGCTTTCTCCTATGTTAAAACACACAAATTCCCTAATGCTGCATCCCTGCAGCAGAAACATGCTGCAGTTCTGTCTACCAAAGCTCCCCTTTGGAAAAGGGTCACATCCCACCACCTGGGAAAAAAACCTTGACAGGGTTTTCCTGCCAATCTTGCACCTGCAAAACCTGCTGTGTCACCTGCAAAGTCCCATCTTCTGAGACTGGGACTTAATGACTGCTCCCATATAACACTGCATGCACTGTGGTATTGTTTCTAAACAAAAATGTAAATATATCAAATCCAGTAATTTGCAGAGAAAAACTGTTTTCCCTCCCTGCRTTTTTCTTGAATGCTGCTTATAGGTTTAATTAAATTCCCTGCTATTATTTTGTTAGAAAGTTGGCTTTCTTCACCTTTTAAATAAGAAATACCTAGAGCCAGGCTGTGAATAAAGCCAGCAGATGATTCTCTAATTTCACATTCATTGCAAATATGCCATCTCAGCCTGTAGCACAGAATTTCAAAGACTTAATGTTCCTTTTTGTTAATGCTTGAAGTAGAGAGACCTCTATAAGTTGTTTTTTTATTAAGATTTTTTATTTTTATCAAATCTGGTTCATTCAGATTTGAAGGGACACACTTCAAAGCAGTTGCCATGGGTGATGTTTATAAAGCAACTGAAGTTTGAGTTGGTTGAACTAGATCTGTTTTCTCTGCAGCTTTTAGTCATCARATCCAGMCTGGTTTGGGTTGGAAGGACCTGAAAGCCCATTCATTTCATTCTGCTCCCTGCCATGGACAGGAACCCCTTCCACTTGTTTTCAAAAGAAGTTTYCTGAATGTCATGTTTCTACCCATTATTTATACATGACCTTACATGGAGTCTGTGTAAAAACCTTTGCCACTGCCTCCATTACAGATTTGGAGCCAAAACCCAGAGATAAAACCAGAACCTAGGGAGACTGAACAAAGAGAGGAAAGAACACCTCAGTAGCAGGTGGTAAAACCAGAGTGAAGATCAGTCAGAAAAAATCTGTGGCTCAGAGGAGCTGGAGTTGGTGTGTTTAACATGTAAAGGATTTTGTGACAATGAAGGGGAAAGCAGCAGAACTGGTTCCACTGGAGTGGGAATATATCTCCCCTTTAAAATTCCCCTTGATGTAGCTGAAGGAATACAGTTTAGCTCACAGTAGAACTCTGTGTAGTGGGGGAATCCAGCATGGATGTGGGTGAGTCAGGGCTTCAGGCACTCAGGGAGAGAGCTGAGCCTCACAGGGCTGGTTCACACCCAGGAAAATCCAGGATACAGCTCCAAAAACACAAAATGCCCCTTTTTGCTGGAAGCTCTTGAGCCTCACAAGTCAGGAACCCTGATAGAATTTGCTATTCCCCAGCTTTGTCCTCTGAGAGTGACAACAAAGCCTCTGCCTGGTCCCCTTCCCTCCCCTGAGGCTTTCAGAGACCTGTGATCTTTGCTTTTCATGGCAATAAATGAATTCCCTTCATGCGCCAGAAGAGATTCTTTAACATTTTTCACAAAAGCAAGAGCCTGTCAGCTTTTGTCATGTATTAGCTGGGAAGGCACGAGAGGAGGCTGCAGAGAGGGCTGCAGGATTTGTACAAACAGATGGCGTTTTTCTTGCCTTGGCTTCTAAATTAAAAATCTGAGGATAAACCAGGAGTGAAAGTTGACATTTTGTCTCTAGAGAAAAACCTCTTTAAGGCATGTCATGGGAACAGCACCAGGCAGTTCTGTGGAGGGCTCAGGAGGTCTCACATACCTAAGAAATTCTGTGTAATGTGCTTTAAATTGCCCTTCCCTTAACATTCTTCAGCCCTTTTTRTATTTTAGTGGAATTTGTTTGTTCTTAATTAAGAAATGCAGTAATGTGCTGCACCTAATGGGGTTGGAACATCTCTGGTTTTGGTGCTGGGAATGATTTTTTTTTTAACTCTTTCAGAGAAAAGGACTTACTAGTTTATATTTGAGCACAAAAGTTCATCTTGGGCCACTGCTTGCCATTCAGGTTCTAGCAAAGAGGCAGCTTTTTGCATAGGCTGTGGTTCTTTATTCTGAAGTGAGAGTGTCATTTTTGTTATCCTGAAACATGGTGCTTTTTCCAGAAATGCACTGGATTATTGTAAAGTGCACACTAACAGTATTTTCCGTGGAGGGGAAAATAATAGGAAGTTATTTTAAATGGTTTTATTAAAACCTTATTTTTTAGGTTAAGGGAGAAGGCAAAACACTCTTAGGGAGAAGGTAAAATGCTTCAGAATTTCTCATGATTGCCTGCCAGTGAACTCCTCCCCCCAGTGTGGCTGTGGAACCAGTTCCTCACCTTGCTGGAGCTGAGCAGTGGAAAACTCTGATGTGCCTTAMATGAGTTGGCAGTTTCCCTTTATTTGATGGGGCCTTCACCTCCAAATCCCCATTTCTCCTGCAGATCCTCATTCCCTTACCTTTACAGAGGAGTATTTCTCAAATGTTCTTCACTGTTCTTCATCTCTTATGAAATTTTACGACACTGAATATCTGAACCAGTTTCATGGATCTGATCAGCCCTGATCCCTTCTGTGTTATCAGGCTGCAAACAGGCTAAAACCCTTCTGTTCATGTCAGGATCCATACAATTGTGTTGGGATCACCTGAGGAAAAGCAGAGTGAAAGAATAAAAAGAAAGAATMAAATCCCTAGGAATTCATTCCATGGAACTCATGAGCTATACTTGTGCTCCTGGCTTGGAAAATCCTCTCTCTTGTGCCCACATGAGCTCAGCTCAGCCCAAGGWGCTGTGGCTGCAGTTCCTTGAGAGCAGTAGCCCCAGCAATGGTGGTGACCACTGTCCTGGCTGTGGATTTGTGAAGTTGTGACTGTTGATTGTGYTTGGATTGCAGAGCAGCGTGGTCCTCCTTCAGGAACAAACTCAGCCAGGCAGAGCCCGGCCCCGCAGCACCGACCCCTGGGATTGGCACCCATCAACCCTGACAGGTGGGGAAAAGGGGCTGCTGGGAAAAACATGGCCAGAGGGATTCATGTGAAGGTAACACCCACATCCTTTCACCTTTCACCACAGGGGAGCTACAGAAGGAGAAGCTGGRAAAGAAGTTTCTGGTAGTTACCGCCTGTCCTGGCCCGAGCACAAGCACGTGGCACAGCTGGATGCTGCTTCAGGTGCTGGCAGCCGCCACTCCCAGGTACCAAAATGGCMAAAATGTCACAAGGGACATCCCTTTGGGTGYCCTTGGAGGCTCCAGACCCTCACAAGAGGTCCAGGGGTTTCGGAACAAAGGCAAAAATACCTCAGTGCCTTTGAKCTGAGTCCCTGGAAAAAACTGCCGACGTTGAAAGAGGAAATGCAAGCCACAAGAGTTTAATTRGAATAATTAGKWTATCACAGGGYRAAAAGTAGAATTTTTAGATTTTTAATATAGAGGTAAAGAGGACAAAGATGGAGGACTTTGGGTGTGTCTATGCTCTTTTTTCTTTTTATTCTTGTCCTCCATCTTCTGCTGTGSTGGTGGCCTTTTTGGATTGGACTGTCATAAAGTTTCACTGTCTAACACAGGTTGTAAGTATTGGTACTTAAAAGAAAACATTGTTCACGTAGTTAYTGGTRTAAAAGTTAATGTGCCCTTGTAGGAGGGACAGATCTGGCTTCTCTGACCTCCTGCACACACCTCACTGGGCAGAAAGAACAYGTAGAGATAAGAAAAGAATAAACAACCTACAGAGACTCAGACTCCAGCTCTCCTTCTTGAAGCAGGGGCTGGGAGAAAGAATCTTTTTCCTTAMTCTCAGGACTCTAAAACACACTKAAACCTGAGACAAAAATCCATCCAGAGGGTGTAAAGATACACAGATAAAAGGAATACTCATCCATCAAGRCCACTGCCATGGCATTGCCACAGAGTTCTCAAAAGCAGAATGTTACATTTCCCTGTCAGATGCAGGTGGAACAGCTGTGTATAAAAACGTACTGAAGTGTCTCACATGTTTTGCTCATGTTTTAAATGTGATTATCTCATTAGGGCAGTTAAACAGTCATTATTGTTACAAAAGAAACACAAAATGATTGTAATGGAGTGACTACAGACCCTTTGGCAAMGTTTCTTCAAGAATTTTGTGCCTATCTCAGACTTAGAAGGAAAGATGTTCTGAATGTTTAGACTTAGATTAAATCCATTAACGTGGATCACCCCAGAGCTGGGATGAATGCTGTTTAAATGCACAAAACATTGAGATATTGAAATGTTTTTCTGGAAAAACAGAAGGTTAAATCTGCCTACAGGTCCTCATCTCTCTCCTTTTTTTTTTTTTTTCTCTTTTTTTTTTTTTCCCTCTGGCTTCCTGCACAGAATGCTGGCTGTTTCCCAGTGGAGTTGGARAGAGGCCCTCGAGGGTTTGGATTCAGCCTGCGGGGAGGAAAGGAGTACAACATGGGCTTGTTCATCCTGCGCCTGGCCGAGGACGGGCCCGCAGTCAAGGACGGCAGAGTCCATGCAAGTTTGCYTTCTCTAATCAATTTGTTCTTGCACTTGGTACACTAATTTAGCCAGAGTGGTGACCTCCTTTGACAGAGAGTCTTCAGCAAAACGCAGGAAGCCTCTTGAAGCTGTTAATGTTAGACATCAGTGACATCTGTTGGCTGCTGTGTGCACTGCCACATGGGCTCCTGCTCTTCTCCCATTTCCCTTCCCAGTTTCCCCTAACAGAGAACTCTTTTGGGGGTGTGCTGTTCCAGGGGAGCTGAAATTACCTCCCTGGTGGCTGTGAGAGTTGTTTACTGGCTCTGGGATCTCTCCAGGCTGAAATAACAACTCCTTTCCCTGTATCAAACCCATTTGTGCAGTGTTCAGCTCAGCAGTGGGAGAAGGGAAGGTTCTGTGTCCTCCTCTGRACAAGGTGACCTCAGACAGGTGTGRTGATGTCTCCCTCCACACCATCAGAATGAAAATACATTCAAACACATCCTGTATCTCCTCAATAAATAGAAGATGGGGTTAAGGTCTCTGGAATCTTTTCCTGAGCAGATGACCTCTGTGCACCTCTGAACCCCCAGGCCCCCCAACATCCAAACCATGGATGTTTGTCATCCATGGAATGGCATCACTGGATTTTAGCACAAAGGAAACAGAAGCATCTGCCTGTATTATTTTTTCCTTTCTAAATTAAAAGCAGTTCACAGTGTCACAGATTCCCCAAGACTAATCTAGCTGCTCTTTTTCCCTCAGGTTGGTGACCAAATTGTGGAAATTAATGGAGAACCTACCCAAGGAATCACTCACACACGAGCCATTGAGCTGATTCAGGCTGGAGGAAAYAAAGTTTTGCTGCTGCTGAGACCAGGGACTGGATTGATCCCAGATCACAGTATGTTGTCTCAAGGGCTGTGTGGTGTTGAGGGCACAAGGGCAAGCAAGTACAAGTGGGATGTATTGTTCACTGCTTGTTCACTGCAGTATTTGGCATTGTGACAGCTGTGCATTCATTACTGAATTAAATTAAAAACTAAAACTAAAAACTAAAATACAAAAATTGAAAATTAAAATATCTGTTTYCAAATAGGAGGAATATTTGGAGTAAAATTAACACTTGACAAGTACATAGGAGTGTTGCACAATCTGAAATTATTCCATATTTCTAATTAGTTTCTCAGCTCTCTCCAAGCTAATCAAGTTTTTCTATAAAAATATGCTGATTAACCCTGATTGCCTTTTAATTTAAATGAAAATTCTCTGTGCTACAGTATTAAAATCTTGTTTCTGTACATATTCACCTCTGTTTTTAGCCTTCTAAATTATGAAATGCTTTGTTTTTCAAAGCCAAAATTTCAGGAAGCAGGAAAGGGACAAGTTTACTCTCCAAAGGGATTCAGTTTGATTCAAGGTGATTTCTGCATCTTCAAAAGGAAACCACAACTTTGTAGGCCAAAATAATAAAAATCCCAGGAAGGACAGCAGAGCAAATGTTTGCAGGASCCACAGAGTTCAGAACTGATGACTTTGGGTCTGACTCAGTCCCAAGACTGCAAATCAGTGGCAGTGGCAAAAACCATTCCATTTCCCAAATACACATTTTAGTCTTTGTAACCCCTGACAGTGACAAGGTGCTGATGGTTAAACTTCCTAAATGGTCACTTCCTCTGATAAGGAGTTTTTCAGTCGCAGTGACCAACCCCAAGTTCATCTTCCCAAAATCCCAAACACACTTTGAGCTACCAAATACTTGATGTGTTCAGTCTTCAGTCACTTACTGGCATTCACTCAGAGGATAAAATCTTCTYAGAACTGTCTCCATTTCTTTCCTCCTGAGAGTTAGAACAGGGTCCTGAGCATCACTCCTGGACCTGCTGGTCACAGAATTCCCCTGAGCTTGAGGGAGAAACAGAATCAGAAAAGGGAACCTCTGGAGCATGTGCAGGCCAGCCCTCTGCCCAGAGGGGGCCTGGCATGAGGTGAAGGAAGTGGTGCAGTGGGGAAGGCTTTATTGCCTCTTGCCTTGCTGTTAATCCCACATTTCTGATTGAAATCTTGCTTGCTGTACTCTGTGATTTATTTTTTTTTTTCTTGTATGTACTTCTGGGCTTTTTGTCTCCCTCCTTCAGGTTTGGCTCCTTCCAGTCTGTGTCCCTACGTGAAACCTGAGCAACATTAAGGGCTTTCAGTGCTTTTCTTGGTTTTTCCTTAAAGACTTGGTAAATCTGCATGTCTTATTTCATCTCTTCCTATTTTTAAAGTGCAAAGCTATGAATAACCCCAACTTTTTCACTGTTTCAGATTTCTTTAGGCATAACAGTTCTAGTTCATTTGGCTTTATTAAACCATGTAGGTCAGGGACTTTYTCATTTGAAATTTTGCTGTGTAGGCTCTAAAATTGTTTTGATCCAAGACTGTGTCAGTCCTGCAGGGACCCAGCATTCTGAGCACTAGATTTTATTTTTTTTTTTCCCAAAATCACATCCTCAGGGTTGTTMTAGAACAACACAAGACAGAAATCTGGCTAAATAAAACTTTGAAAATATGCCACTCCATAATGKTTTTTGCACTCAGTAGTTTGCTGATTCTTACTTTCTGTGTATTTAATCAAATCTCTTGCTGTTTGCTTCCAGGTGATTGGGATAGCTACAATCCTGCTTCATCAAATGTAATATATGAAGAACAGTCACCATTATTACCTTCATCTTCCCATTCTGCTTCCCCATCTGAAGTGTGTTATTTAGCAGTACCAGGAGAAGCTTCAAGCAGAGTTCAGCTGTCTGAGGGACTGGAACAAGCAGAGAACACTGTGCCTGACAAGATAAGCACTTTACCTGAAAACCTGTGTGAGAGGAAGCCTCAGTCTCCTCCCCAGAGAACAAAGAACAGATGGGAATGTCCCTCAAGTCCTGGGTTTGGAATCACTAAAGGCAGTTCAGAAGCAGGGACCAGAAGAGCAAAGTCAGGGGCTGCTGAAGGATACCCTCCCATGGGATTCCCCAGCCCCAGGAAAGGGGATCCTGACAAAAACAATCTCTCACACACATCTGACAGTTCCAGGAGTGAGAGTAAAACCACAGACACAGGGATGAAGAATAGTGGCAAAAAGGAGTCTTCCAGTGGAAATGGAGGAAGGTCAGCAAGTCCCCAAAGGCACCTGGGCAAGCCAGGAAGCACAGAGACAGTGGGAAGGATCCAAGGTGGGACATCCCGTGCTGATAAGGCAGCTGTGGAGCAGCTGAAAGGTGGGAATGGTAAACCAGAAGTCACCAGGAAAGAGATGAAGCAGAAGAGCCCAGGAAAGACAGAAGGGTGTTCTGCAGACCAACATTACCCAGCATTTGGTGGGCATAGCCTTCCCTTCAGGGACTCCAGGAGAAATGCCTCTGAGGATGATTTATTAACCAAGTCCAGCTCTGGAGACACAGGTCCCAGCAGATTCAAAACCTCCAGCCTTTCCAATATCCCACTGCTTTCCATGGAGAAACAAAGGAGGGTGGAAACACAGGAAGCTCTTACACTGAACAGACACCATGGAGAGAGACACGTGGAGCTGCTCAATGAAACCAAAGATGGAACTTCCCAGCCTGAGAGGAATTCTCCAGTGAGGAAACCACTGATAACTGCTGGGCCATGGAAGGTCCCCAGTGGCTGTAAGGGCACCCCAGCAGCAGGGGTGCCTGGAAAACGGGTGTGACTGACTGACAGACACTGTTTTTTAGAACATGTTTTGATCAATTTTCCAATAAGGGTAATTTATAGCATTGGTTCTTCTCACACAGTTGTATTTTGTTTTTCCCTCACAAACTGGTTAGAGGGGGGGGGGATGTATTTGATTTGTTCTTAAATTATCTAAGCTCCATGAAGGACCTTTCAGATTGCTTCAGTGAAACCCTTCCACGAGCTGCTGTCCCTGTGTCCCTTTGCAGGCCATGTCTGCTGCTCCCAGTGTTGCACTGCTGCAGCTTCCCTGAGTGACTCTGAACTCTGAACAAAGGTATTGAATGCCTCTATTGCCAATGTGGTCCTGATTCACTTCCTGTTCTTGTGCCAAGCTATCTACTGTAGTCACTCTCMCCCTTCCCAGGTGGATTTCAGTCACAGACAAGGCAGGTTTGGGCTGAAGCAGGTGTTTTCTCCAGAGCAGGTTGCATGTTTGCATCAGGTAAGCCTGTTGTTCTTGCTGGGTCAGGGAGAACACAGGTGAGTTGGTTCTGTCAGTTCCAGAGCAGCACAGGAGCTGCTCAGTTCATGCATTTCCTGGGATTCTTAGAGCTAGTACAGAACCCTGGAGCTAAATACAGTGACATAATTTTGTGATATTGCTTTTTCTGACACAGCAAAATCACTTCAGTTCCTTGATTCACAGGGATTTGGGTTGCAAACATTTAAGAGAAGTCTGGGTTCTGTTAAACACAATTCCTTTGGTTTCACTCGTGGCACCACGACACCCTCAGCCTCAGTGTGGAGCTGATACTGAAGTCCCTTCTTTAATTATTTAATACTAGTTAGGAATTTGGGTTTTTCCCCTCTGTAGAGGTAAGAACTGACCTTAGGATGGACTCAGCTGCCAGAGCAGCTTTTTCAGTGAAGTTCTTGCCTGTGTATTTTAGAACTCTCTCCTGTTTACTGTGAATGTGTGATCAAGGAGTGTTGGTGACAAACAGGATGCAGGAGACAACCATCTATGGTTTGGTTAAAGAGGGATGTWACCACCAGAACCTACTGACACATCAGTCCTACAGCTGTAAGAACAACAGAAATGGAAGGGGTTTCTTTTATTCACAGTTTTAGTGATTATTTCCTGACATCTGAGATTTTTAATGACTGCAGAGAAGTGTGGTRAAAGGATGCTCTTGGTCCAGTTTGCTGGAGAATGAAAAGTAAATAATTGATCTTTACTTACTTAAAACACAAACATGATTTCCTCTTTGCAAGTGAATATCTCATTTTGGCTTTGAAACGTTAAATGTTTTTAAAGGCTAACAAAGCACAGTGATGCAGTTCTGAGTGGAATTCTTCACAAGTACAGCTGACTGCTCAAACAGCTTTTAAACAAAGACTTTGGGAATTCAAAAGGCTTTAAAGCAGCTCTGAACTGTGCTCACCCCACTGCCACTGGGTGAGCCCCTGACACCGGGTTTGCTGTGTAGCATGACACGTAGGAATACTCCCTGGCTGGAATATGACTGTGAAATATTTAATACTCTGAAGTAGCCTGTGTAGATAYTGCCCTGTGTTCTTCCCCAGAGGTTGGTTTATGTTGAGCTGTGTGCACTCGGCCTGCCCACCGAGTACAGTGACAAATCCAGTCCTTCTCAATTAACCCCACTGAAATGATCTCCCTGCCATCAACTCCTGTTTTTTCTGTATGTTCATGTGACCTGATAATGTCTTACCTGTGTGTGATTTCTCCCTCCATAAGCCTTGTATCTGTACTTCCTGTATGAGACTTAGCCATGTGGCCTTGGAATGCTACGCAATGTATGGATGTACTGGGTGTAAATGTTTATATATTGTACAGCACCTTTATACAGACTTCTGAGGTTCTGACTAGAGAGAGACCTGTAAATCGCTCATTATTTTTTATATAGATATTAAAAACAAACTCCAGTTCATGGCCTGTTGGTTCTGCATTGTCCTAAGCCAGGTTCTTGGTTGGCTTTCAGGGGTGTGATCCACGTTTTACCCACAAACATGGTGCTCTTGTGGAAAATAAATGCAGTTTATTTTTGGAAGTCCTTGATCCCCCCATTCAGAAAACAAATGTTTAGCAGAGATGGCATAAAAATCATAAAGTCCTGTTGAAACAGTACAGTGATGAAGTACTCATCCTGTAGGTTTATTTGTACATTTTGCTGTATAAAATTGTCATCTCCATTTACATCTCACAACTTTTCATTGTATAGAAAATAGCTCTAAACTATTTAGTACCAGCTGCAGCTCTTGTATGACTTTAGTGTTTCATGTCCCCCACCAGTCCCTACTGGTTTCAGTGCTAGCTGCCAGGATTCAGCCCCATTAATCCAGTTTTTCTGTGCATGCCCTGGGATGACATCTCTGATGAGGCCAGCACATTCTGGATACTGTAGAACAATAAAGGAGAAGGACAACGAATGATACATACACAGAGAATCTGTTTAAAAATTGTAATTACAGATTTCCATCACTTTTTTTCCTTTCTGCCCACACTGCTGGTTCTCTGGTGTCTGGTGGACATGCCTAGGACTGATGTTCTGTCATTTTATGGGTTTAATTTTCTGTAACTGCAAAGAGACAGAGAGTGAGTTTGGGCCTGTGTCGCTGTAGGACACACAAGACTCCAATCATATCAGAAGTTCTTTATTTTTCCAAGATAAAGGCTCCTCTATTGATTTCTCCACTCATATATATATATATATATATATATATATATATAATAATAAGGAGTGAGCTGGCTGGGAGGGGTCTCAGTTGCAGATGGAATGTGCTGCCATGCTGTGAAGAACCAGGGACAGGAGGTCCTGGAAGGAACAGCGAAGGTGAGACTTCGTACCAGGGACAGGAGGGAGTGAGCCTGAACTGCAGAAGGAAGAGAGAAGGAGAAGGGACTAACTAGCTGCTGGCATCAATGCACAGAGCCTGAGAGCTGCCTGCAGCTGCCTTTGGGATGCAAGAGGGAGACTTGGAAAGAACAAAGTGCTGGTGGTGTGGAGCCTTCTGGAAGGTATGAAAGACTTCTAGATGAATCAAGACCTGATACTTGAGACCCTAGAGATTTTTAATGAAGCACCTTGTGTGTTTTGACTCGACTTCTTCCACAGTGGTGAGTTTGGCTTCCCATGGAGAAGGGCCTCTGTTCGTGTCCAGGGGCCTGTGGCCAGAGGTGGGTTAGGGTATGGCTGCTGCCTCCTGAAATTGCAAACGGCTCAGCATTTCTCCCAGACCAAAGCTGCCACCACCTAGAACCTGGCTGCCCTCGGAGTGCCAGATGCCACCTCTGAACTTAGCTCGAAGCACTG
>CADDXX010000794.1:203413-248927 GCA_902810485.1 Alauda arvensis
GCTGAGAAGGAAACGGGACGGGTTTGAGGGTGACACAAAGAGGCTGAGGGGCAAAGGGAGAGGTGCTTGAGGGTAGCAGGTGAAGCAGTCCTCACACCACCCCTAAAAACCACCAGAAACCGAGCAGAGAGTGCACGGTGGAGGCTGGGGGGGGCCAAGGGACGATATGGGAGTGTCTTCAGGGTGACACGCAGACATTGCAGGCAGAGGGCAAAGGGGGGTACAAGGTACAGCTTAGGATGCAAGTTAGGGGCAGGTGCACCACTCCTCAGCCCAGACCTAACCTCACCCTAAACAACAGCCCTTTTCCCCCAACAGCAGTACAACACAGCAATCCTGACAGTGAGACAGCACCAGAACCCTCCCAGTGGGACAAGACAGCAAACCTCACACCAGGACAAGGACAGAACCCTCAGAGGACAWGACCCACTGCAAAAAGGAACAGATGATGTCTGTGGAATAGGGGGCAAAAATGTTAAGGTTTGCAGGTTTAGCAAGTTTTGTTGGAGGATTTTTATCAGAGCTTTTAATGTTATTTAGGGGGTTTTTTTGAAGGTATCTAAAGAATTTATGGGAATTTTTAATTTTTAAAACACCCATGGAATTTTAGCCAGCAGAAGCCCACTCCTGGCCGGGGCTGAGTGGCCACGAAGGGAGGCCCTTTTCCAYGGGAARGAAAGCTCKMCAGCCAGGGCTCCTGGTGTCACTTTGTGGCAGGCATTTGGGCCTTCGARGGCAGCCAGGATTCCAGCCTGAGGTGGCTCGCAGCTGGGAGAAATCCTGCGCCGTTCGGAATGTCAGCCTCGCGAACGGAGAGCTCGCTTTCCCATGGAAAAGGGCCTCCGGTCGGGGCCACTCGCCCCCTGTCTGTCAAACTGTGCGAAACACAAGGAAAAACAGGTTATCAGAACTGCTGCTCATTGTTTAATTAGAAGGAATTCTTCTGTTAAGCGTGATGGCTGAGGTCTGTTTGAGCTAATCTGGCTGTTTGGGTCAGCATGGAAAATGAGCWGTGGAGCTGATTCCGTGATGAGTCACAGGGGGTCTGGGACAGCTGGACAGGGATTAATTTATTTTGTCCAGGCCAAAGAGTGTCTGCTGTGGATTACAGTGGGAGCAGTTCCCAGAAGCGTGTCCCTACTTGCACGTGTATTTCTCCTGTATTTACAGCCTTCCCAGTGAGAACGATTGACACTCTAATCCTCATTCTTACAGGCTGAACACCTTGAGATGCTGCCTGCTCTCAATGCCCAGTGGCAGAGGAAAAGGCTGTTTTTCCAGAATGTCTGTGTGTTCATTGCCTCAGGGCTCAGGAGGTTTCCACAGGTCCAGGGGACACGTAACACAAGCAGTGTTCTGCAGAGATTGGGCCACTGGAGTGATCCCAGAACTTCTGTAAGTTCTTGAGTCTTGTCCTAGCTCAGCCCTGTGGTTCATTCCCATATAATCTGTCATTCTCTTCAGGGAATTAAAATCTAATACGTATAAAAGGGTCTAAGAGTGACTTATTTCATGGTGTTCTGGGATTGTTTATTRCAGAAAGCCTATTGAAAAGCTCTGCTAATCTCTGAGATGTATTCCATCATCTTTTCCAGCCTTAAAGATTCTTGGAGCTAGAGGGTGTGCAGCTCTGCCCTTAGCCTGGAAAGCAGCAACAGCAGAAACCCAGGGTGCTGCACAGAGCTCCAAACGTTGCCAGCCATTCCAGGAATACCCCTGGGGCAATCCCCCGGGGGCACGTGGAATTTCATGCAGTCAGCACCGAGGTCCCAAAGGCCCTGACTCACAATCTGCATCACAGGAGGGAACAAGCTGTTGCTGCTGTCTTGACTTGAAAATYGTTTGAGCCAAGTAGGAAAAGGAAACTGCTCCAAAGGGCAGTGGAAAAAAAGAAAGTTACTTAAATTCAAAGCTTATGCCTCAGGATCAAGGAAGTTTACTAGACAGGTTTTAAACTGCACATTTCTGTGGTCCTTCAGAAATGCATCACGGCTGGAATGTGAAATCAGAGAAGTGAGCGGTGAAACGTGCCACGTCCTCTCTGCTTTCACCTCCCTGCCACCGGGGACTGGGCTGATGTGCAACACCATGAGAAATACCAGTTCCACCAGTGAGGTCCGGGCCCGGGTCAGCTCCCGGGGAGGGAGGGATGTGCTGCTGGGTGAGCTCCCTCCAGCAGAGCCTGGCTGCGGTTCAGAGCTGCCTCCAGCTGGCAGGAGATGAAGTTTTCACTGACAGCAGGGGCTGAGTGGCACTTGCTGTGTTTGCATCCCGTGCTGATGGTGGAGAGGGTGCCCAGCACACAGCAGAAATCCTTGGAGAGAAATGTCTGCTTCCACAAAACTGCTTTAAGCTGGGAGCTGATGGAGGTTTAGGTATTTTATTTCAAGTTTCAGTGCAAGGACAGCAGCAGCAGATGATGCATGAACTGCAGCAGGTGCTCAGTTTTAAAATTTAAAAAAAATGCTCCCCGAGACCCAAGGCAAAGGGAAATCTCAACATGCTTATGGCCTTTAAGGATGTACATTTGTTTGTTGCTTAAACAGAAGAAAACAAGGGAACTGAAGAAGCCTAGAAAGCCCTTTTATTTTCCTATTTTTCTGAATATTGATGCCTTTCCATCAGGAAGGGCAGCTTTTAAAACAAACTGACAAATAACACTATGGAGTTCAAAAGCTCCATCATCATTAACATTTGGTTATTGTTATATCTGGGGCAAAACCATGCTGCCTACTCTACCCTTAGTGTGAAATGTGATTTTTCTCTTGGCACAGAAAAGCTCTGCCTGTGTTGTATCAGAAGAATATTTGGACACAACATTCAGTTATCTGAGGGAAGTCTTGGTTTCTGTTCAAAGAAATCATCAGTACAACGTGTTTACGACAAAAGCTTTTGTTAATTTTTGGGAAGATTTCTCTGCTGTTTCATCTGTCCTGCAGGATGGCAAGGGCYCCACTTGAGTTAAACTGGCAGCAGCAGTGCCTTTCTCCTCCTCCTCCTCACTCCAGGAGGAAATTTCTTTGCTGGGCTGCACCTTGAATTCAATGGTTTTAACTCAGCTCCTTCACATCCACCATCAAAATTGGGGGAACTTTGAGCTCCAGAATCTCAGCACTGATTAAATGTAAAATTATCCCTGCAGGATGAGCTGCTGCTCAGGACAGAAYCTCAGTCAATGACTGAGGAGTACAAAGAGCTGCTCTGAATTTTACCCCGAGTTACTCCTTTGCAAGGACAAAACAGGAGGGAAGAGTCCAAAATTAACTTTGTTTTGTGAATGGCTGCTTCTCAAATAAACAGAAATGCTGCTGAGTTTTCCATCTTCCATGGAAATTTGCTAGAAAGCAGAGGAACTGAGAAGAGGGGGAACTTTCAAAAATTATGTATCCAAAGCTATTCTTGTGCTATTTATACAAAGCCTTTGCATCTGTAACTGCATTTTAGAGAGGTACAAAATGTCCTTCCAGAGCAAATGTACTCAGACTAATTCAGACATTTGGCAGCTCAGAAAGGTGTTTAACTGTTTGTGAATCTGGGCAGAAAAGTCAAGTTTAAGACTGAAATCAGATGCTAATAGTGACTGATGTTCATCTCAAGAACCTGCCACTAAAACAAAAATGTTTATTTTCATGCTAAGTCAAATCACCCCATGGCTAAAATCACTATTTATTGCATGTTAACTACAGAAAACTTCATTTAGRTTTTTATAAATCTCCTCCCCTTTCTCAGTTCCTATTAACCCCTGTAAGAAACACTCATCAGGACTGTTAAAATATTTGCAGTGTGGAAAAATACTTGCATGTGTGGAAAGGAAAATCATGGCAGGAAGAGGAATTTCCAGGTCTAAATTTTGCTTGTTGGTACTGTAAGCAATTAGGAGTAAATAATGTAAGAATTGCTGATTGACTGCAATAGTGTTTTGTACAGGGATAATTCCATGGATCCTATTTCAGTCATGAGAGAATCTCATTTTCTGTCCCATTCACATGAGTGCWGCCTCTCTGCTTCTGGCTGGAACACTTGAAGGAAATGCATTGATGTGATCGTGGTGTGATGTTGTTTGGGTACAGGAGGAGAAAATTTCCATCAGGGAGAGCTGATCTGAGCACAGCTGCTGCTGCTGCTGCTGCTTGGAAACTTGCCAGTGTTTTAAATAGACTCCAATATTTTCCCAGGTCTAAGAAGTAATAGAAAAGGCTGTTGAGAGTGGAGTAGGATTAAGTGTTTAGGAAAAATTAGGGGAAAGGTATTGGAGTCTTGGTTGCCTGGCTGTGAAGTGCAGAGGAGAATTGGACAGACCCATTTGAAGTGYTCCAATCTGTGTAACCACGAGCCAGGAATCTTCCTTTGAAATCATCCCACAGCTCAGCCTGCCCTTACTCCCATTCTTCTCACCCGAAATTTTCTTCTTCTGATCTTCTTAAAACAAACATCCCTGAATTCCAGCAGGCCAAAMTGGGAACATGCTCCTGCCATTCCTCCCCTCACATTCCCAAGCTGTTTCCTTTAGCATTTACTGGCAGCTGCCCATCAAGAGGACAGGCCATTGGTGCTCCCAGAACACACATTCATTTCTCTGGCATTTCTTTCAAGTCAAACTCTGAGAATTTCACCACTATGCAAGATGTCTGAAACAATATCAGTCCCCAGCCTGTGCTCTTCCCATTTCCACCTCCAGTCTGGAAAAAACAAACCCATTTGGTGCCTGAGTCTGTTCTCTCACATGGTGTGCACACGACTGGAGCTAAATCAGAATTAGCTAAAACAGGAAGCTGATTTCAAAGCCTGTGCAGCCCAGCCAGGAAAGCTTCCAGAAACATGTGCTCTGAGATGATCTCAGCACGTTCATTATTCAGACTGTGAATAGCTTTAAAAGGGCCAAATTTCTTTGGGTTGAATCAGCTAGGAAAGCAATTCAAATGGAGCAGTGAGGATTGCTTGAGCAGTTCAGGAAATGTTTGCTGGAGCCACTAAAAATGCAGGAGGTAGAAAAATAAAATTGACTTTGATAAATGTGTGTTAGAAGTTTGGGTTTATAAGAAACTGGAAAAATAAGTAGAAGTACAATTTTTTTTTTGGTAGAATGGTGATGCTCTAAACCCTTTTATATCAAGAAAAGCAATCCAATAACAGCAACACTCCACAAGCAGATATAATGGTCATGAAAATATCAGAAATGTTGAGTAAATGTTGCTATTTTGGGGATAAAATGAAAGTAGCCACAACTATCATTCAGCAATTTAATTAAAAAATCACAATCACCATCAATTTTGCAGTCAACCTGTTTTTCACAGTGGCTTAAGTAATGAATTTCTATGGATCTATATAGAAATGCTKCAAACCAAAGACAAACCCTCTCATTTCATACCAAAAACTTGGGAAAAGCATGGACTGGAAACCACACTAGAGGGCACTTGAGCTGCTTCTTGTTGAGTAGATAAAGGTCAGAGCAGTAGGATGCTTACCCAGGAGCAGCAGTGGGCTGAACTGAACATGGGAATTATCAGGGTTTATCAATATCAGGTTGGTGGAACAATCAGCGATTTCCCCCAACAGCCTGATGGGGAGGAAAAGGTGAATTTCCAGGTTTAAATTTTGCTTGTAGGTGCTGTAAGCAATTAGGAGGAAATAATGTAAAAATTGCAGATTGATTGCAATAATGTTTTGTCTTTGTGCATAGATCAACCACAGAAATGTGGGATATTTTGGGAGTTTCAAAGAAAATCTTGTCTCAAGCAGAGGAAATGCCTGGAGAGCACTATTTACCCAATTACAACATTACACCTATATTATTTAGGTTTTTGACCCAATGATGACCCCTAAAGGCCTGCAATGAGGAACTTTTTCACCCAATTACAGAAAATCACTTAAACCTACAAAGAAGAAAGAAGAAGGTGGTGAAAAGAAGGACTTAGACAACACCTTAAATCCTCCATTTTGGCTCACACACATTCCTATTTACTAAAATAAAGTTTTTCACCCTGTGAGATCACACAGCACCATTCAAACTCCACACCCACAACTCTTGTGCTGTCACTCAATCCCAGGAGCCTGTCCCAAATCAGATGTGCTGCTTGCCTGAGGGTCAGCACCTTTTAACACAGAAAACCTAAAATTTTCAGCCTGCAGGGTTCCAACACCTTCCCTGGAGCACAGCCCCTCTGACCCTCCCTTTCCTGCAGGTGACCGTGATGTGTTTGTACAACAAACTCTGCTTGGAGACCTGGCTGCCTCTGCAGCAGGAGGCAGGGGGATGGCTGAGTTTCAAACACTTCTCCCTGTGCCCTGACAGGCACAGCCAAACCCCAGCTCGCAGCAGCTTCACTCCATCATCACTGAAACAAAGCCACGAGCTGCAATTACACTGCTGGGCAATTTCTGGGAAGTCAGGTTTCTCACCAAGGACACGGRCTGTGTGTGCACTGTGGAACTCCCATTTTCTGTGGCTCTCACTCCCCCCACTCACAGGGAATTGCTGGGCAGTTTTGTGACCTCTCTGCCTGTGTTTGCTGTTCCTCTGCCTCTCGTTTTCCCTTTCCTGTGCCCTCGTGGGACCCCACCTGCAGCAACTCTGAAAAAAGCTGCAGTTGAATTGCTGTCTTACCACTTCTGCCTCTCAGTGCATGTTTCCTCCTGAGCATCCAGGCACAGTGGGAGTTTTCCTGCCCCCAGCAGTGAGGTGGGACACGTTTGTTGACAGGCTGACACGTGCAGCACGTCCTTGCAGCGAGGACAAGCTCTGTGCAGAGGGAAAAAAAGCCTTGGGAGAGCTGGACAAGCCCTCACAGGATCCAGGAGCCACCTCAGACCTCCCTGCATTCCATTCCAATGCCAGGTATGCTCTTTTGATCTGGCTCCAGGAGCAGGGAGGCACGGAGTGAGGCAGGAGCACCTCCATCCATCCATCCCTGTTCCATGGATGAGGACAGGGGCAGGATGTCTCGTGGCAGATGCTGGCTTTGCTTTTTTGGAGCACTACTGGGTAATGCTTGCAACCTGTTAATGAGATTAATGCAAAAGCTGAGTGGGATGGAGTGGATGGAGACACAGATCTGGTTTTTACTACTGCCATACTGATCTAATCCTTCATGCTTTCCATACATACCCTGGATATTTATAAGAACACACCACTAGAAACACTGAGCACCCAAATCCTCCAATTTTTATCACTWTGTAAAGCTCCTCTTTGAACTGTCTTGAAGGGGATTTTTTGCAGTTTAATTAAAATCAGAATTTAGAGCACATGGSTAATAAAAGGAGTTATTCTGTAGTAACTTCCTGAATGGTAACAGTGCTGTGTACAGGGAACTTGTCTGTCTAAAAGCAACACATCCTTTAAAATGGAATAAATTTTACCTCTCTAGGAGGAGCTTTCTATGCCTGGAATAAGAAATTACCTTCCTTCTGCTGAGTGGAGGTTTTGCAAATATATTTTGTTGTTGTTGGGTTTTAAAATCAATTTTATGTTGGGGWCTTTTTTAAGCAAATACCATGACTTGAAGTTTTTGGTGACCTCCCTCCTTCAGCGTTTTGGGGTGGAATAGAGAACAGAAATGAAACTTTAGTGAAATTCTGAGGCTGATGACTTTGTTCTTGAGCTTAAATTAGATTGTTTCCATGACAATCCTTCAGTTAATTGCACTTAAGCCACTTAATACCACAGTTTCTTCTGGGCTTCCTGTGCTGCTGCATGTGTGGCCTGACAGGAGCTTYCTTAGCAAAACAGCTGAAATTGCCTCAGAGAGGACTCAGAACACAGAGAGGAGAAGTGAGGAAGAATAAGAGAACAATGGACAATAAGTGTGAGTCTGACCCAAACTGCTGGGATGCACATGGAGCTGGARGAGGATTTGGGCAGAAAGGAAGGAATGAGAACAAAAACTTCTCCCCTGGRTTCAAAGCTCTTGGGAGAAGCACAGGAGCCCCTCCAGTTGCTGAGGTCAAACATGGAGGAGATGGCTGTGCAGAGATTTAGGATGTCTGGAACTGTCAGCTTTCCAATTAAATTACAAAACAGTGCTCTGAATGTGCAGGARGAGAGCCCATGTGATGCCATATGACTCGATTTGGACAAGAGGTAAATTCTAAAAATAGTGCATGGGCAGAGTTGGCAACAGATCTGGACTCAGAATTTTGACCTGTCACTGAAAAAGCAGCATTTCAGATTTTAGATATGGAGCTGTTTCTCTGAAATGTGTGTGGCTGAAGAAAACAAGAGAAATGTGGGTGAAGATCTGTGAGAGTTTTCTGGAAGCCAGTCCTTTTCCATGGATGTTTTTGGTAATCTGCACCAGTTCCCTGGGCTTCTTAGTGCCTGTCAAGGGAAGYTGGGTGATGTCCTGTTGGCCAATATTTTCTTTTACATAACCTGGGTAATGTGATGGGAACTCTGTCAGGAATTTATGAATTATAACTAAGTTGTACAGTGCTGCCAGAATGGGGGAGGAATTATAAATGTCAGATTGGGGGAAAACTCTAAAAGAAGTGGCTATAACTTAATCACAGCACAGAAGATGATGGATTTGTGCAGGAATAACCATCATCACAGGGGCAGCACTGGGGGGAAATGGCCAGGTAAGGTCTGCAGTGAGGAATTTGGGAGATGCTGAGCAGGAAATGCTGCAGGGAAGGAGGTTAATGTGGACAGGTCCCAGTTTGGGGGTGACCAGGACAATCAGCACTCACAGCCCCTGTGGGGTTCTGCTCCCCAGGAAGGGTGGGGACCACTAGGGGACAACCCAGGCCAACTTTGAGCTCTCTGCTCCCTCTTGGAGCTGTAAACATGAGCTCATTGCAGGGTATCTCCTGCATATGTCCTGCATATGGCTCAAACCTTCCCTGTGAACTCTGCAAACACTGCAAAGAACAATATAAAAGCACAGATGAGGTGGGATCAGAATGTAGGAAAAAAAGCTTAGAATGTAGGGGGGAAAARAATCCAAGTGACAAAAGCTGGATGAATCTGGAAAYTTGCTCCTTCATAGCTTTGTGATTAGAATCCTGCTTTCTGTCTTTCTTTGGCTGTTTGATTGCTCACAAATGGGGGCAGTCTGAACCCATTTCCTTCATTCTTACACTCAGTAGCTGAATGTCTTTTTTCCAGCCCTCCCCTCACTCACAGGCCAGGYAGGTAACTTCTCATGGATGCTTGTGGTGATGAAGGATGCCTTGCAAAGTTGCTGGTGCTGCTCAAAAGCTGTTGGAAATCACTGGATTTCTGGTGCCTCTGATGTTGGCCTGTATCTTTCTTCTGTGACTTTCACAGGTCCTTGAGAATTGAGCACTTCTGCTGGAATTGAGGTGATGTGACAGGGTCACCATTCCCAAATCTCTTTTCTTTCCACCCACATCTCTTGGGTGTTTCAGGTCCTGTGTCACAGCCATGCCCTGATGCAAACACTTGGGGAGRCACAGATTTGTTCTGCCTCAGGATGTTTGAATGCTTTTAAGGAAAAAAAAAAATTTATTGTAAAAATGGGACCATCCACCAACCTTTCCTGTCCTGATGACTGCCAGCTTCTCCTGATCCTGCAGAGGGAGAGACAKAGAMAGGGTGGGTTTAGATCAGGTRTTGGGAAGGAATTCTTCCCTGGGAGRGTGGGGAGGCCCTGGCACAGAGCCCAGAGCAGCTGTGGCTGCCCCTGGATCCCTGGAAGTGYCCARGRCCAGGYTGGATGGGGCTTGGAGCAGCCTGAGAGTGGAAGGTGGCAGGGAGTGGAAYTGGATGAGCTTTAAGTTTCCTCCCAGCCCAAACCATTCTGTGGTTCTACWATTATAATTAATAATTATTAGTGAACATTTAAATTTTTTTTCTGAGCAGTAAAGTGTCAGTGTTTTGTGGCTGCAGTGACTTCTGGGCTGAGCTCAGACATCAGCCCTGTATTCCTGGTGAGATCTCAACCAACATTTAAATGTGCATTGAGCCCTGCCTGATCAACCTGGCAATCTGCAGCTTCCCTGTAAATGCCACTTTGCATAGCAAATATTTTTCAATCACTATCATCTGTCTTGCAGGTTTTGTTCCTTCCAGGATAACAAACCCCTCCTCTGTTTGCAAGAGTTTTTTTTTTTTTTTTGCTCTTTCCAAGAGTTGCAAACTATTTACTGAGGATACAGCCTCAGTAAAAGGAACCATAAGGCTGAGTTAAGATGCTCCAAGGAGGAATATGGCTGGAAGCAGCTCAGGTCTCTGCACTGAGCTGTTAAGGCTGAGCTTCCAAGTCTCTAATCAAAAGCTGAAACCAGATGGAAGTAAAATGTGGAGGAATAATATGAAAAATATGTCRCTGAGGAGATCAAATGGAAGAAAGAAAATGAAAATGTTCTCARTTGGCTGCAGGGTTCCTTCAGAAGCAGCTTTGGAGGAGTCACCTCGTTTGTGCTACACCTTTCTTTTGTCCCTAGGTGCACCCAGGTGAAGCCAAGTGGAGCCTGTGGAGCTGGGGCTTTGCCACAGAGCTGCTGGCAGCTCTGAGCAGCTCAGGTTTGCTGTGTTRCTAAATCAGGTTTGGGAAGCCAGCAGGTTTTTTGTGCTCTCCCTGCAGTCACCAGCTGAAAGGGCAATCAGTGAAGGTGTCTGCTCTGCAGGTAAAACTCTGCTCTTGTTCCTTTGTTTGAGGATGGCTTTCTCTGAAGAGCAAGATTTAGAAGGACCTGAAATCTCCTGATCTGAAGATSCAACAATTCAAGAAGGAGAAGGGAAAAAAAAATAATTAAATCTCTCTGACAAGCAAGATGTGTCCTTATTCAGAGAACAGGAATACCATTCTTTCCTTCTTTGGGGAATACATGAACAGAAAAATGAACCCAGAGACAATAACATAAGAGTGTTGTCAAAGTATTCCAAAAAATAACTGAGACTTGTGCAGATGCCAAGTCTAACTTTGGCTGATTCTCTTTTTTAGGAATGTTGTAGAGCAATTTTCTGAATTCTATTAATATAACAAGCAAACAGACTTTGCATCTGCATTGTGGGAAGTAAAGGTGATTTCTTGGAGATTTTATAGAGGCCAAGAGCCTGCAGGCTTTTGAAAYATGAACTTAAATGTTATTTATAAGTGAAAAGATGGTAAAAAGTTTAGGGAAGGGAAAGAGGGATGCAAGGCCTATGGAAGATGCTGGTAATGATAAAGGATGTGTTGCAGCCCATGATGAGGGGTGATTACAGCAATAAATTCTGTTTATTCCAGCCATGGCAGGAGAGGGGAGGTGTGTCCATGGCTCTGAGCTGATTCCTTTCTGCAGCACTTTGCCTCCTGCTGCAGCAGCTTTGTTTGAATGTGCATTGCTGTGTCCTGCAAAATGAGGATGGGAGTGAACTGTGAACCTTCCACCACTGAGGTGCATTTGTCTTTCCCACACTCCTGGTRACCCTGGTGTGTCCTCAGGCTCCTTGCAGGGCTCAGTTTGGGTGCTGAGCTCCAAAACACGAGGCTGAAATGTTGATTTGATTCCCTGCTCATTCCCAGCTCCCTCAGTGTCTGACATTTATAATGGAAGGGCCTGAACAGAGGCACAGATACTTTTACAGGAATACCAAAATCCTGTTTAGGTGCTAAAAGCAGCTGGTTTTGACAARGTTAAGAAGGTTTTTTGGTTTGCTGCTGTTGGCTCAGGGCTCCTGTATTTCTTATCTCTGTTTTTTTTTTTTTTTCCTATTTTCCTTTCCTACCTTGATAAAATAAACCAGGAGCCTTGAAGATTTCCCCATTTTTCAGGGACTGGACTGTCCCAAAGGCACCACAATTCCCAGGCTGAGAGCAATGGGCTCAGCTTTCCCCTGCTGCTGCTCCAGAGCTCCCCTCAGCCCCTGCCTGCAGTGTCACAGAGGAGCACCACCACCTTCTGCTGCCTCCATCACACTGGGAAAATAAAGACATTTCACGAGAGGAAAGTAATTTAAACACAAAGAATAAACATAAAATGGAGGATGAGCAGTTGAAGCACTACCAAGTCATTCCTAGGGATGCTGTTTATCTTCTGCTGTTGATTGGACTCTGCTTGACAAAGGATCTTCTGTGCCTTCACAGCAAGGATCTGAATGAAAGTAACAGGAATTTAACAACAATGAATTAGTTCTTGTAAGAACTACAAGAGCTACCTGTCAGCAGTGGCAGGCAAGAAGCTGTCTCCAGATGATTTCAATTTCTCACATCTTCTATCATCTAAACAGCTTTGGGTAATATTCCAGCAATCACAGAGGGTAGGAAAAGCTGAGCAGCAGTGTCACCTGAGTCAGGGAATGTGTTCCTAAGCATGCTGTCACAGTATGACTGCAGGAATGCAGGTTKAATCAGCTCCTAACAATGTGTGGGTCAGATTTCCAGGCATAATTCCCTGTTTTGGTGTTGTGTGGATGTGTGCAGAAAGTACYCAGAGCAATCTGCTGCAGCAGTGAGGAACAAAAATTCATAAAACTCGTTTGAAGGGGCTCAAAAGGGCAAGGCTGTGCAGGTTGCAGAGTCTGCATTCAAAGTGAAGGCAAAGGCAAAAATGCCTTTGAGAGTAGCAATGTTTTGAATGAGAAGCACAGCCTTGAGTGGAATCTGCAAACTGAACGAGTCCAAACAGCTCTCACAGGAGAAGAAAAGGGAAACCAGTAGGAAGGAGAAATAAAACCCCAAGCAGCTGTTAGGAAATGTTGCTCCAAAGTGGCTGATGAGGAGAAATGAGTAGGGACTGAAGTTTTTAAGGCCTCAGAGGCTGGTTAAGCTCTGGCTGGTGCAGCACAGAGGTGCTAAGACCATGTTCCTGCTTCCAATTTCATGTTGCATTTCCACTTTCCAGCTCTCAGTCCTGACTGAGTGTTTATCTCTCCTGCTGGATCACTGAATTAGGAGTAGTCTTCAGCTAAATATTTCCYAAAGCTCTTGAAACCTGAAATCCAGGGGCTCAGGAGAGAGTCTTTGAAGAGAGRGTTGAGTGATACCTTCCTTTTCTGATCTCCCCATGTTTCTCCTCCTTCTTTCTGGTTTCCATTTAATGATGTTTGAGTAATACAAGCTGAACCCAACTGTGGAATCCCTGGAAGCACTGGAGATCACACCCAAAGTCTGGCCCTGGAAGAATTGCCATGGAAGAATTGCCATGGACATTCCCCTGCAAGGCCTGGTGGCACTCTGTGATCCTGCCTGATGCCCAAATTCTCCTGGTTTCTTCTTTCCCTGTTTAATCCATTGGCTGTGGTACCCCAGTGACCTCCCCACAGGTCACTGACCTCCTTTGTCCCTGTGCCTCAGGGTCATTGGATGCTAAAAAACACACTTAAGGCAGGGCTAGGTACATGTGAGACCTCTTTGGAGCTGAACTCCCTTCAGCAACTTGAAAACAAACCTTGCTGGAATTTATCCAGAGCCTTCTGCCTGTCCTTGCTGGGCCAGCCCGTGGCTGTGGGGATGGGTGACTTTGATTGCCCTGCCTGATTTCTCCTCTCCACTGCAGAGGCTGACTGGGGCCTGGGTAAAGGCTTTAATCCCCAATACTACAGCTGATATTGGAGATCTTGGAATTCCAGTGTGGTTTGGGTTGGGAGAGACCTTAAACCTCATCCAGTTCCTGCCCCAGCACCTTCCACTCTCCCAGGTTGCTCCAAAATGGCCTTGGCCCCTTCCAGGGATGGAGCAGCCTCTGCTCCCCACCCTCCCAGGGAAGAACATGAACAGGGCTGCACATTTCCCATTTTTTTTTGCTCCCTATGAAGAGGCAGAGCACTCCAAGACACCTCCCTGTATCCCATTCCTCCAGCCTGGCTGTAACCTTGCCTTCTGGGCAGAGCACAGGCACATCTCTCAGGAGTGCTCTTTGCTGCAGGACTTTGTCCAAACATTTTCCCACTGGATCCAATCCAGTCTGGGATCGCAACTGTCGTGAGAATGCAACAAATCATTCTGGGAAGTATCTAATTTTGCCCCTATTGGTCAAAGCAATGTTTATGCACAGCCAGAGCCACATGACAGAGGAGAGGGTACTCTTGAACCCTGTTAGCAATGTGTACTAAAAAAAAAAATACCAGAGCTCCCAAGTTTTTGTATGAGTAAATGGCAAAACTACTGTTTCCTAGTTTGAACAACCCCTGATTTGAACATCAYTGGAAAAAAGCCAGGAAAGCAACTGGAGTCAGCCCAGAAACATTTTTTTATCCTTGTGGCTGCTTTATTTAATCAATAAACAGACAAACAAACAAATCCCTTCAATAGACCAACAAAAAAGCCTTTTCTAAAATGTACTTTTTYTTTGAAAGGGTGTTTTAGGGCTTTSCAATGATGCTTGAGATGTGGTACTTACASAGAGACTGCCAGGGAAATGTGAAAYATAAAATAAATGCCAGAAGTGCATGGTTTTGTTCATTTTCAGTCCTGCCTCAAATAATAATTGAATAAATAAAATATTGTTCTGTTCCTCTATAGGAACTTCACATTTCCCAGGTGTCTGCAGAGCCCAGCCTGGCACAGAGCTCTCTTCAGCAGTTTGCCAGTGSAGGGGACTGCAGAGCTCTCACACACCCAGGGCAAATGGCCAAGAAATGGATGATTTATTTCCATGGGTTGCTCTGAATCCTCTGGAGGGGTGGGTTCACCTCCAGCTCTACCTAATGCTTGAGGTGAAAAGCAGCATTTCATGTGTACCTGAGGGGGGATCTGGGGCAGGTGGGTGACAGAGGCTGTGGCAGGGAAGGGGGAAGAAGCCTGGCAGGGTAAAATGTCTTTGTTCCCCCAGGCACCACTTCACCAGAAGCACTAAAACTGGGCTGCTCCTGCCTCCAGCTGCTGTTTCACTTCGGGGCATTGAGAGGGAGATCCTTTGGGAAGGAATGAAACCTGGTGTGAAGGCTCAGACTGAGGGAGCGCCCACCCCGTGCATGGGCACCTTGGGGTGTCACAGCATCTCCTGGGTGACAAKCTGAGACACAAATGAAGGTTTATGGCACCAGGGGCAAAGCAGGTAAGTGAAATATGTAGCAAAAAAAATAGGAAAAATAGAATGAGAACTGCTCTTGAGCAGCATTTTAAAATAAAATTAATAACCGAGATCCTACGCACAAAAAAACCAGTCTGTGAAATGAAAAGAGAAATAAGAATGGGATGAAGATACTTGGCTAAAACAAAACAGAAACTGGGCAATGCTGAGAAAGTGACAGTGTGAAATGTTTGTTGAATCACCTTTGATGCTCAAACACAAGATCCTGTTACAACTGGTTAACACAAACGCAGGGCTGCCTGATGGATGGGAAGATAAGTGCTGTAAACTCTGTCTGAGGAATGATGAGTTGTTATGAACATTAAGAATAAACCCTTATAAYCAACATCATTATTCAGCCCAGTGCTGAAGGAGTCAGAGTAGATGCAGTTTGCAAAAATCTCATTTATTAATTTGTTTCTCCCTGTTTGCCCTGGCATGGCTTTGATGTTCCCAAGTCGGTGTTTAAGCCTTGCTGCTGCTGACAGCTGTATTGGGAGTTATTAATCACCAAATGAATCATCTGTTCATTCACATTAGACAATGTCTAAGCACTTTGATAAAGCTGAAGATGATCTGAGTTTAGGGAAGATGAGATAAAGAATTATTTTTTTTAATTTGTCCCAAATCCATTGTAGATAAGATAATCTGTATCTTAAATTCTCCAAATAAATGTCTGGCTATTTTAAAGCAAATAACAAAATTAGGACCTGTAATGTCTTTAATACATTGGTGAAATAGAAGCAATTTAATATTTCAAGTGCAAGTTTTGAGAAAGTTTTTGGGTTGGTCACACTTGAGGTGCTGGAGACCCCATCTTGCATTTCCAGAAAGAAAAATCTCTTGATGTRACTTAATTGGAAGGTTCTAAAGTGACAAGAGAGTAGGTTTAGATCAGATGTCAGGAAGCTGTTCTTCCCTGTGAGGGTGGGGAGGGCTGGAATGGATTTCCCAGAGCAGCTGKGGCTGCCCCTGGATCCCTGGAAGTGCCCAAGGCCAGGCTGGATGGGGCTTGGAGCAACATGGGATGGTGGAAGGTGTCACTGCCAGGGCAGGGGTGGGATGGGATGGGCCTGAAGGTCCCTTCCCACCCAAACCACTCCATGATTGTAAGAAAACAGGGGTTGTCAGCAGTGCTGAGCTTATCCAGGACCTGCTACTCCTGCAATGTGCACCCCTGATTTTCACAGTTCCCCTCTCCTCCCTGTGCTGTAGAAATTGCAATCAGAGCAGCTGATCCCACCCAGGACACAGCTGAAAGCCTTTAACTTCTCCCAGCAGCTCCATTGCCACCATTCCCCTGGCTCTGAGCTCTCTCTTACTGCAAAAACCCCAACAGAAGGTTTTCAAGAGCAAGCAACGCAAATGTTTGGGTTTTTTCCCTTCTGACGTCAGCAATTAGTCACTAATTGTATCAATCCCTTCAACCATAATGAGCTGCATTCTGTGCAGGTCACTGTGCTGATGTGGCCAGGGTGGAGCAAGAAGATGCTGTGAGTTGGACGTGGCTTTTCTGCCTCAGCTCCTGGCCCTGTGGCACAAAGGGCAGAGCTGTGTGTGGCACTCCTGAGCCTGCAGCTGGCAAACAGAACTCCAGGAGCTGGGGATGGTTTTTGGGGAGGTGCTGGTGCCTGAGTGATGTGTCTGGGCTCCCAGCTCGCTGCAGTCACACAGCTGAGCAGTTGTTTGCTTCAGCCTCACAATAACCCTGGCCAAGTTTGTTGTCTTTGGCTTCAGGGCTCTGCTGTGGGAGCGCACCCTGGAAGGGAACTTCAAGAACTCTTGACTTCCTAGAACGAGAGGACTGGGCTTCCATCATTSCCCAGTAAACAGTCCCAGTTTAGAACAGCACTTTCCCATTAGATACTGCTTTTTCCTGTGCTACTAATCATCTAAATTTATGGATATGGTTCCAAAACCTCTTTTTTGCTCTCCWTGTCTGTTCTGATTTATAGCCTTGAGAAGTTAATGGAGGACAAGGGACTTTTCACAGAATTTTTGCATTCTGGTCACCTTCACTTCTTCATTTTAGCTCATTACAGCTGTTCTGATTCAGAATATTTTTAACAAAGCCTCCAGTTTTGCTGTTTGTTAAACAACTTTCATGGCTAAAAATTTCTTACAATTGTTGTCAGTGACGTAAAAGCTTTTGAAAAATTTGTGCAAAATCTGTCTGCTTGGTTTTTGTACTACCTCAATGGGAAAATGTTTTCCATGACTTTCTGAAAAATATTCTGGACCTTGTGTGAGAAAACAAACTAAAAACCTTGGGGTTTACATTTATAGGTTTGATGTAGTGGACACTGCCCAGCAAATTGAGCACACTCATTGCTATTTCCCTGTTGAGCAGCTCCTTCCTATGTCCAGCAAGTTCCAYCCCACCTAAAATGTCAACCCACAGTGTCTAAAGGCTGGGAATGCACATGTTTTGAGAAATTTGGTTTCCAGTCTCTGTAAAGAGCCTAGAACCAAAGCAATCCCTTGCAGCTGGTGACACAAACGCTTTTCCTTTCCCTTTTCTTCCTGTGCATCATCAAGCCCAAAAAGAAAACAAACAGAGCTTGAATGTCACTCCAGCAGATCAAAGGGAATTTTGGAATGAGTGCTCGGTGTAAATCAGACAAGGCCTGTTCTAGAACCTGTAATAAAAGGCTCATTATTCATTGCTTAATGGACCTGTCACCAGGGAATTGGGATTGTGCACACTCCTTCCTTCCTGCTTAACTTGTCCTCAGACTTGGACTCGGCGCAGCAGAACTGGAACGGAACCAACTCCAGTGATTCAAGAGGGAAAAGGGAAACGGAACAAAACCCCCGGAGGACTCATCTGATCAGTAACAACAGCAGATGTGTTTTTGCTCAGAGGTGCCGCGAGCATCTGCTCCGCTCTGGAGGCATCACCTGGGCTGGGGTTCCTGCGGAGCTGTGCCGGGTGAGTCACTCCTGCACCCATCACGCCTTGGATCACAACCCCCAGGGCAAGATCTTGCTAAACGCCTGACAGGACCCACTGGGCGTGCTGGATTATGGAAATAGAGGCGATAAAAAAAGAGGCAGTCCGTGAGTCAGTGTGCTCGGTACAGGCTTGCCTTTTCCAGGCAGAAGGAGCCTGCACACAGGCACTGGAGCCCCGCTTTGCTCTGGGGGTCTGATGGGGTTGGTGCAGCAACTGCTGGCAATATTCTATTTAAAAGCAATGCTTCAAAAGAAAAAGCCATTTGCATTTAAAGCAGAAATCCRTTTCACTGAGTTAGACATTTCACTTGGACATGAGCGGTTTTGGATTGTTTTTATTTTTTTCTTTTGGTGTAAAGCAAGGAAATTTTTTCCTCTAGAGCAGTTTGTCAGAAGCACAACGGAAAAACCTCCTCCTCCAGCCCAGCTGCTTTAATTGTCAGCTTGTAATGTCCCCATCATTGAGACAGCAAAGGTGCACAGCAAAACTTGGCAGCTTCATTGTTCCTCTTCATTTCTCAGGGAGTTTAGGGAAACCCTCCAAAAGCGATGAATTTCTGATTCCCTTGGGAAGTATTTAAGTGTTTGGAATCTGGAAGGACAAGAAGGAAAACTCCAAGAGCACTGAGGGAGTGCTGACTGGATTGCTGAAGTAAAGACCATTACTGCAGCACAGTTATCACTGTGAGGATAAGGACTAAATATTTTATCTGCTAATTTGAGGCCAGTGCCTGGGTTCTGCTGTAAAATTTGGAAAGAGCTGATCATCTGATCCTCTTTAACACCAAGCAAACCAAAGAACAWCCATTTTTCTAACAGGATATTTGTCCTGTCAGGATTCCCTTCTGCTGTCTAAAACCAATGGATTCTGTCTCCTGGCCTGATTAGAAACTGGGTAATTCTATCTTGTATTTTCTTAGTCTCAGCCCTGTGCCAGGTATTCTGCTGGGGTGTTTTCTCATTTATTAAACTGCTGTTCAGTGGTAATTCCATATTTTGTTCTGCTTTGGGCTACATTCAGTGTTAGGTTTTGCTGATTCCTTTTCACTTCCCAAAGCAGCTTGGCTGAAGGGTGATACTGAAGTGTCAATGCACAATCTTTGATGGTTTTACTGACCAAGGGATTCAGGATTGAATGATTTACATCAGGCTGGAGATGCCACATCAGAGCATTGGGAGGCACAGAGACACTGATTTCTCCAGAGCAGAGAATTCCTCAGGAAAAGAGACTGAGAAAAGTGAAAACACACACACACAGCGATTCCAAACCCTGCAAGTTCATTCCCCGAGCGGTTGTAATTGCTCTCCKGAGGTGTTGCTTACTAAGGAAGGGCTGGCAAGGGTGTGGCTGCTCTTTAATTGCATGTTTGAACAAGGGATTAGAGAGTGGAGCAGCAGTGTCATGTAAGGGGTGAAAGGAACCGGGCAGAAAACACGGCTGTTATGTAAACCATCTCCTCTGTGGCAGTGTCAACATTTCCTGTCTGGACTGCAGCTGAAGGGAAAATAATCACCCAGGCCGGGTGAGGAGCAGCCTGGCTGCAGGTGTGGGTGTGTGAATGGGCTCTCTGGCATTCCAGGCTCTCTGGCATTCCCAGYTCCTGGCATCCCCCCAGCAGCAGGAATGACTGGGMAACCTGTGGGCTTTCAGATCTGCCMCCCYCCCTCAAAAWGAGCCCCACCAAACGATKAACAGCAGTGATGAGAGGATGAGTCCCATGCTGGCTGATGGAAACCGATTATGATCCATCTCTCATTGATCTGTTTTCCTCCAGGCAGAATTTAACCTTCCTTAGTCAGATGGGCTGAGCAGGAGTGAAATTGTGGCTGTGGTGGGTGGCACTGGGCTAAAGGTGAAACCAAATGGATCTGATCTGCTTTTTAAAYCTAAGGATCTTGCTTTTCTGTCCTCATGTTCTAAAGAGAATTTCAGATTCTTGAACTAGCACCCATACAATTCTTCCACTAAAACTGCTTCATAGCAATCCCTCTAGTTGCTCTTATTTTAGATTAAGTAGCTTTATTTTTTCTTAGCCATAAATGTTTTCAATCCTTATATTTAGAAGTAGGGCTTTAAGAATAATTGAAGATGCTCCATCTTTAGGGAAGCAGTTGGTTATTATTATGGTTATTATATGTAATTAAAACTGCTGGACTTCTYAAGCAGTCAGAAGAGGATTCAGCACACAGTGGGTGGCACTTGTTCCAAAAGCAGTGGAAAAGCTGAGGGCACCAGAGGAAGTCCTGGGAAATGCAGAGAGCTGTGAGTGAGCAGCTAATGTTGAACAAAGTCTGCAGAGATCCTTCCCCACAGGTTTTTCAGTCCTTGTCACCTTACACAAAAAGCTGAGCAGGGCAGCTCCATTCTCCACGCTGAGCTGGAGTCTTGACTCATCACASAGATTCTAATGCAGCTATTGCAAGTGAAAATAACTCATCTGAGCATGGATGGTCCTGTCAGCCCTTGGATAGAGCAGAAACAAAGCAGGTGAGGCTGATTTGGGTGCCTTTGGCAGCATTTCAGCAGTGTGAGTTGAGCTGTGGCCCCTCCATCCCTCACCCCTTTTCTCCTGCAGTTGTGGGCTGGGTTTGATCACCTGAGATCTCACTCAGAACCCAGCAAGTTCTTGCTGAGCAGTGAAATCCTGCAGTTGTTCTCTCCCTAAGTGACATCAACAAACCCCCTCTGCTCTGCTGTGTGGCCTCTTGGTGTGATCTTGGTGTAATTAGGAATGGCAGCTCTCAAGGTTGCTTTAATTATCRTGGAATCCCAGAATGGTTTGGGCTGGAGGAAAACTTTAGGTTCATTTTCTTCCAACCCCTACCATGGGCAGGGACACCTTCCACTGTCCCAGGTTGCTCCAAGCCCCATCCAGCCTGGCCTTGGGCACTTCCAGGGATCCAGGGGCAGCCACAGCTGTGCCAGGGCCTCCCCACCCTCACAGGGAGGAATTTCTTCCCAATATCCCATCTAAATCTACCCTCCTTCAGTTTAAAGCCATCCCCCCACTATCACCAAGTGTCCTTGTCAAAAGTCCCTCTCCAGCTTTCCCGAGGAAGAAAGGCATCACTTYCAGGGCTTTTGAAGAAATGCCAGGCCTTACACATGTTTGGAATTACCCAAGGCATCCAGAAGACACTTTCAGTTGCATTTCTCTTATGTCAATGGTAAAACAATCTCAGTCTCCATAAACCTGGGAGTCCTGAATGAGCAGCAGCTCCATCCTTCTCCAGTCCCATTGTGTCAGGCCTGGAAAAAAGTTCTACAGCAATTTGTYAGCGTGGCTTTAGGGGCACTGAGGAGCACAGGTGGAAGTCTGCTCCAGTGCCATGCTTTTGTCTTCCTCAGAACACTGTGTGCCACTGATGTCCCCCATCCCTCCTGTGATGGGGACAGGGRGGTGGCTGCCCCTGCTGCTGTGTCAGGGCACCTGAAACCTCTGTGATTGCACTCACAGCACCCTGAGCTTTCCTTGCCTCCCCCTGCTCCAGACCAGGTTGTGATTTGGAGGATCAGGACAGCCAGGAGCCTGCCTCCTCCTCCTCAGCCTCACAGATAAGTGGTGATTCATGAAAATACTGCAGATTTGCTGTTCTGGAGAGAGCCACACGTTCTCACTGGGACATTGCTGCCCCACACCATAAAGAGTTATCAGAGAGGGGTGAAAACTGGCAGAGCAGTGATGGCCAGGAGTGGTGTCTGTGCCCTCCAGGTCACACAGACTGGCACTGTCCCACCTGGAGGCACCTCTTTGCCTGCCCTGGGTTAATCCCACTGGCACTGGTGGACCCCAGCACATTTTCTCTGCAGGTTTTGCTACCCTGATGTGCTGCTCACCTGCAGCCAGCAAAGATCAGCCCTGCTCTTTGCATTAAAGCAGGAGGGGAGGCGAGGGGGGCTCTATAGGATTTGGAAGGGACCATGCTGAAAAACCTTGGTGGTGTTTGTTTTGAAACAGTTTCTGCAATGGAGAGCARCTGCTCTTCCAAAGGAAACAAGGAGAGGATCTGCAGCTTTTGGAGAGTGCAGTGCAACGCCCAGCACAGGCCTGGGGCTCTGCTGGGTATTTCTGGAGGTCGATGTCCCCAGCACACAGAAACCTCCAGCACAGGGTTATTTTGGGTCCTTGCTAAAACACAGCCTCGGGGATTTTTTTTAATATTTATTTTTGGATTTTTATTCTGTCATGCATGAAAAGCCTTGCTGCTATGGCAGGTCCCCATTACCAGAACACTGGCTTGAGAAAATTATCAAATTTGGATTATAAGGCACATGAACTTTTAAAATTTATGTAAGTATATTGACATTTGAAATCTCATCAAATATAGGTCTGGAGTAATGAGCTGTAAAATACCATTTTAACACAAAAATACACACTTTGAGATTCTACTCTTGTGCAGAAAAATGTTCCAGGATAATTCAGAATGGATTATTTTTGCAATGAAAATACTTTGGCAATTTTAAAATATGCACTAAAGGTCTTRCTTAGAAATTGATCTGGCAACCATGAAGAACTAGTGTTTCTACCAGGGCTTCACTGAGATGATTAATTACATGTAATTAATACCTTTATGGATAATTAGTAACACTAATTTGCAAGTTTTGAAAGTTCTGTTTTGGTCTCTTGGTATTTGGACCAAAAAAAAATTCAATTGAAAATAAACCTTCAATAAACTGGCAGGGAAGTTTTCTTGTAGAAGAAAGCAATATGTGTGAAAACTGTGTGGAAAGTATTTCCTTTTTGCTGAAATCTTGTTCAACAGAGTTGTAGAGGTGAACAAGACTAAAACAACCCCACATTTCAAGCGGCTCCACCAGCAAATAACTTTACAAAACACCAAAGCTTTCCAAAAGAGTTTAATAAATAACGAGGTTCTTTCTGTACTGTATAAACTATAAATATACCATGCAGTCCTTTATAACTTAAAATAATTTACAGGCTGAGGTAGGGGGGGTTCGGAGGGCGCGGGGCTCAGGGCCTGGCCGCCTTCCTGCTGAGCACGCAGACGCAGGCGGTGTCGATGCGGATGAACCTCCAGGCCGCCTGCTTGCCCTCCATGGTCAGGGCCTTGACGAAGGTGTGGGTGGTGGTGCAGTACGAGTTCCAGTGCTTGGCGTCGATGCCGCGGCACCCGCCCGACACCGGCTTGGGGTCCCTGCACTTGGTCTCGAAGAAGTACTGCTTGAAGACGTTGTTGTTGATGTTGACCTCGCCCAGCACCGTCACCTCCTTGCCCTTGATGTCGGTGGCCGTGGTTTTGTCGCCCACCCACATGCTGACGCTGTCGCACACCGAGAACTCCCCGCGGTGCAGCACGGGGTGCGTGCTCCTCCTGCTCCTGGCAGTCCTGTTGAGGGCCCCCGTGCTGCTGAGAAATCCCAAATCCCGGCCCTGCCCGGCCAGCGGCGGGGGCTGCGTGCTGAACAGCACCCGGGGGGAGCGGAAACGCCGCTTCCGGAAGATTTTGGGGTCCACGGTGATGTTTAGAGCTTCTCTCCTGCCGAGGCTCCACGTGGCGTGGCCGTGGGGCGTCTGCGGGGCCGCCTGGGCACTGTGGTGTGGGTGGCTCTGGGAATCGAGCAGGGAGTGTTCTGCAGGGAACTCCAGCGGAGCATTGTCCTCTGACTTGGGAGCTGCCTGTGTGCCGATCAGAAAAGCTACAGTCAGAGTGTAGAACAGCATGGGCATTACGTTGGGACCTAGAACGAGAGAGAAAGGCACTGTTACTGCAGTCAGCGTGGAGAAGAGTGTGGGCATTATGTTATAACCTGGAATAATAGAGAAAGGCACCGTTACTGCAATCAAGTGTAGAACAGTATGGGCATTACTTATGATCTAAAAGAACAGAGAAAGGCGCTGTTACTGCAATCAAGTGTAGAAAAGTGTGGGCATTATGTTATGATCTAGAACAACAGAGAAAGGCACTGTTACTGCAGTCAGAGAGTAGAGCAGCATGGGCTTATGTTATAACCTAGAACAAGAGAGAAAGGCACTGTTACTGCAGTCAGAGTAGAACACCGTGGGCATTACTTATGACCTAGAACAACAGAGCAAGGCACTGTTACTGCAATCAAGTGTAGAACAGCGTGGGCATTATGTTATAACATAGAACTAGAGAGAAAGGCACTGTTACTGCAGTCAGAGTAGAACACTGTGGGCATTACTTATGGCCTAGAATAACAGAGAAAGGCACTGTTACTGCAATCAAGTGTAGAACAGCATGGGCATTACGTTGTAGCCTAGAATGACAGAGAAAGTCACTGCTACTGCAGTCAGAGTATAGTACAGTGTGGGCATTATGTTATAAACTAGAACTAGAGAGAAAGCTCTCTTATTGCAGTCAGAGTGTAGAACAGYRTGGRCATTACTTATGRCCTAGAATAACAGAGAAAGGCACTGTTACTGCAATCAAGTGTAGAACAGCATGGGCATTATGTTATGATCTAGAACTAGAGAGTAAAACACTGTTACTGCAGTCAGAGTGTAGAACAGCGTGGGCATTATGTTATAACCTAGAATGAAAGGCACTGTCATTGCAGTTAGAGCAGAACAGCGTGGGCATTACGTTGTGACCTAGAATGACAGAGGAAGGCACTGCTCCTGCGAGCCAGGCGGGCACAAACCGCAGCCGTTCTGGCCACAAATCTGTCAGAAAGCCGGGATCATACGGATTTCATCAGGTATTCATGTGAGTGCCAGATGTTGTTCTCCCGGAAGAGCTCGTTCAGACTGCATCAGTGTTCTTAATAAAGCGAGAACATTAGAAAATAATAGCTAGATTATTATTAATTCCTCTGGTATTTGTTGTYAGAGCACTGTTTATGAAGCACTTGTTTGGTGTTATTAATGTGGAGACCATATGGCGACAGCCTGTTCCCAGGAGTCAGATCTCCAGTGAGTTTTGCAGCAACCTTTTTGGCCAGGGTCCGTSTCTTGGCTGCAGAGGAGTGAAAGTAGAAGCAGTCCTTTGGCTAAAACAGCTGTCCATCCCTAAATTTGTCTGCAGAGGTGTCCTTGGGGCTACRGTGGGGGCCACCAAGCCAGTACCTCGTGCCATTACCTGACTTAGGCTGCAATACAAGATGTAACCAAAAGTCTGTATTCTATTGCCAGCTGTTAAAACCAGGTGGGGCAGTGTTCTTTATCTCTTCCACCACCCATCCTCCCTCCAGGGGGATATCTGCTGTTAATGGACCATTGAGTCTCACTGCATGGCTGATAAAATTCCATCATCCCATCGGGAGATGCTGCATCCAGGGGGAAGAGCCAAGCATTCCCACCTGGATAAAAATCTGAGATTCAGAACACCAGCACAGCCTGTTTGCACTGGATTCCCAGAGGAAAACCAGACCCATCTCACCACCACTGGACCTTCAGAGGAAAACCACCCCCTTCTACAGGATCATCACTCCGACAGAACCACATCTGTCACCCAGGAGGACTGCAGCCACCACTTAATTGGACACCCTGACCAACAGGGTGTCAGGTTGTATTTTCTGACTCTATCAGCGTTTTGGGGGGTTTTTTGGTGGTTTTTTGATTGGTTGGTTGGTTTTGTTTTAATATTACTGCATTTTTATTTTAATTTTCCTAGAAAAGAACTGCTATTCCTATTCCCATATCTTTGGCTAAGAGCCCCTTAATTTCAAAATTACAATAATTCAGAGGGAGGGGTTTACAGTCTCCATTTCAAGGGAGGCTCCTGCCTTCCTTAGCAGACACCTGTCTTTCCAAACCAAGACATTATCACACCCTCAGCAGCCACACTCACMTGGCCAGGCCCCAGCAGCTGCCAGCTCTCCCACCTGCCCTTCCAGGACACACCTCATCACTGAGTTAGGGCAGGTAAAGCCCAGGCTCCTTCCTCGAAGGGCTCAGGTATCTGTGTCACAAGGGCAGATGGGATTTTTCCACATTCAAGGGCAAATATGGGAGCACTGTGGGTGCCMAGCTACCTCTGCATTGGCATCTTAGATACAGCACAGCTGCAGCCATTGTGGCCAAAGTCCTGGAATTCTGGACAAGGAAACACCCGTTTTTTTCAGAATACCACCAGCAAGAACTCCCCAAAGGTCCCTGCAGAGCAGATGCAGTGCCAGTGCTGGTCCTCCTTCAACTCAGAGGACAGGCACAGCTGTTTGGGCRTGGAAAAGTGCAAGCCAAGTGTCTAAACCTTTGCTAGGACCCATTTCATGCTGCAATRCCTCTTTGGGCAGCTCCCATGTGCTGACTAATTCCGCCACATGTTGGGAATGAGAGACATTCAGAGACGCTCTGGAATCGCAGTGAAGGGCAGACATTGTATTTCCTCTGTAAAGACTTAATAAGCAGAGACAGGGTATAAACAGAAAAGCCCTGCTGAGGCTCCTCCCCGTCTCTTTGCCTTGTTTTCCTGACATGTCTCAGCTGGCCCCGAACTCTGCCTTGGCTGGGCCAGCAGGCAGGGAGCCCCAAAGCCACTGGACAAACAGGGTTTTGTACCAGAGGGATCGGGCTCTGCAGCTCCACTGTGATTTCCCAGAATGTCTCAATGTTTTTGCTGGGTGTGGGTCAATTATGGTCGCAGTTCCCCCTCTCTGAGGAGCTTTCTCAGATTAGAATCCCCAGCAGCMCTAAAGGACCTGAGCAGGGTGCTCTGCCAGAGCATAATCCTGTGGAAAATGCAAGAACAACCCCACAACGTCCCACAGGACCTTGTGTGTCTTATCTCAGACAGGAGCTGAAATGACATAAACAGCAGGGTTTGTGCAGGGCTGAGCAAACATTCAGGAAAGCCAAGTGAAGGTAGTGACTGAGGAGGGCGGAGAAGCAGAGCCTGCGTGGAGGGGAGGAAAGGAAGAGAAGGGCCAAAAGCTGTGTGAGCACTTGTCTGTTGGGCTGGAGGCATTGGGGACAACACGATGACGAGGAGAATCGAATGTTTGTCACAGAGCAAATCCTTACTGCCCCAAAGCCGCTGAAATTTGCTCAGAGCAAGGCTGAGGGTTGCTGCTTTCCCACGTGCTGCTCGTGCTGGAGCACTCGTCATCCTCTGTATAAGGAAAGAGAGCTGGGTGTAGCTCTGAGCTTGGCTGTGCACCCTCCAGAGAGTAACCCCTTGTTCTACCACCAAATTAAAGTCAGATGGTTCATTACATCTCTCRAGAGTCAGCTTTCCCGACAGAAATGTTAATGGAAAAGGTTTGCAGAATAAAATCCAGGCGCGATTTAGCCATGCCAATAGCAGCCTCAGTGTATTGTGTTTATGCATAAACCCCTTTTTTATTATTTCCTTCTATAGGAAAGAGAGATGCTGCAATGTCAGCAAAGAGCTGGTTCTGGTTTTGTGCTGTACAACATTTGCTACTCTAAAATGCAGCTCCTTTACCTCCCTTCTCTGGGTTTCTTGTGTTGCCTGTGCTGAGATTTTTGCTTTAAGGCCATGAACACAGAAGCAGAAAGACTTTGCCTGCTTGCCTTTTTTCTTTAAYTGCCTTGTGTTTCCTCTCCTTGTGCTAAATCATTGTGTGGAGTGTGGCCCAAACACAGACAGAACGTATTTGGGATATGATGTAACTTTTCTGAAGATTCAAAATGGAATATTTTTATCAATTAGTGAGTTAGTGGAGAACAGAAAGTGACACATTAAAACAAAGTGAACTCGATGACAACACAAACAGAAGCAAACACTAAAGAATAGGTGTGCCTTGGGCTGTGAGGGTTATGAACTCTTTTGCTGGCACACAGAGGGGTTTTACAGGCTATTTTGGGGAGTTTGGGGTGTCCCTACCCATGGCAGGGGGTTGGAACGGGATGAGCATTAAGGTCCCTTCCAACCAGAACCATTTTGGGATTCCACGATTCTCTCTCCAAACTTTGTCACATAATTCCTTATCAGAGCCTCTGATGGTGGAGATGTTCCCAGTGGATGCCACTGCACTTGCAGGGATGTGCAGCTGCCAGTCCCAGTGCTGGGGGTCTAGGGGTGCCCCAGAGATCATCACAAATATTGTAAGGCCAAAATTACAGCACCAACCCCACTGCTGTGCTGGCCAGGTGTCCCTGAGCCTGCCTGTGGTGCAGCTGCTGTGGTGTGGGAAACCAGAGTGTTCCTCTGGGTCTCCTGGATGGGCAACAGCCAGGACAAGGGGGTTTGGCTCACACAGCCTGCTTGAAAGACAGCAGTGGCTTTGATCTGACACCTTGGAGGCTTCCAAAGCTGTCTGAGGATTTGGATGACACGAGGGTTTGATTGGTGTGTTTTTTATTATATCACTGGGTGTDTAGATATTAGTTTTAGATTTYTCTGTATTCTTATTATTAGGCAAATATGGAGGCAGATCAATGTGATAAAGTCACATTTTCCTGTTCTTCTCTTCCTTTTCCTTTTGCAAAGGGTGTTGGGTTTTTAGGATTGGGTAAAGGTGTGATTTCACTGGGTGACTTGGATTTTAGTTATTGGATTTTAGAAGAAAACAATGTTAACGTAATTTAAATTATAAAAACCTAGGTGATGTTCCAGGGCAGGGAGAATTCACTTTTCCAGCTGCCTGTGAACACCACGTTGGGTTTCACAGAATTTAGAGATAAAGATTTTAAAATAAACATCTTCAAACTGCAGCCCAAAGACTCTGATCCCTTCTTCCAAGCGCGGGCAGTGAGAAAACAGCCACTCACCACAATTTAAAGTTATCTCAGAAGGGATACACCGTCACCRTGGGAGCCTGGCCCCAGGTGAGTGCAGGGAGTGCTGCCTTACCTGTGAGAGCACTGCACGAAGAACGGCTCCCCCTGCAAGGTCCTTATCTCATCCAGAGCTCAGCCGGGCGGGGCTGCACCTTGCCATGGGGCCCTGCTGCTCCTGCCGTGGGTCACTGCGGGCAGAAGGGTTTGGTCAGTGATCAGCCAGTGTCCTCAGTGCCATTCCCCCTTTGGTTTTCTGTGCCTTTTCCCTGTCACAGAACAAAGCCTGGCCAAAGCAGACTGTGCAGAGCAGCACGTTTGTAAGACAGGGCTGCCTTTACTCAGCACCTCTGCTGGACTGTGGTTGTTGAGTGCTTCCCCCTCCCCTCAGACACCTCCCAGGCTCTGCAAAGCCAGGAGTGATGCCCTGGGGGGCAGCAATTCCTGCTGGCACCAACCTGGGCTCACAGCCCCAACATCTGTTCTGSGAGGCAAATCTGGTTACAATTCAGTGCAGGAGGAGAGTCTCACATTGCCATTTATTGGCAGACAGTTATCTGATTGTGGCTGATATTTGAGAAGGATTGRAGATGCAAAACTTGTAGACACATAAAAGCACGTGGGTGTTTGTTGAGTTGCTGCTGGAAGGGCAGCAGTGACTCCAGGCTTAATCATTACATTGGGAATGGTCATACAGACCCCAGCTAAAGGAAAACCAATATTTTCTCCACCAATTAAATCCAGCACACTGACACCTTCTTATCAAAACACATTTTCTGATTGTAAATTCATGGCTCTGAAAGGGATCGAAGTAGCATTTTAATAATCTTATTATTCAACAGCTTATCTGCTCCATTCCATAAGGGAAGTAGGGGTTGTATGAGGTAAATAGGGGTTGGATGAGGCACTCCTGCACTGCAAAAACCCTGCTGCATTCAGGCTGAACTGCATCTGCTGAGGAGAACAAGCTGCCAGTGCCAAAGCATGAACTGGACTCACTTCCCACCTGCAATGTCTGCAAGGAGCACTGGCTGCCAGCAAAGGCAGCCACTGGCTTTGRCCCTTCCCAACACCCAAATCCGAGTTCCCTGATGTTTAAACCTCCAGCTGAAACCTTCCCAGCCCGTTTCCAGCAGTGCAGGAGTGACCCTGCTACGTGCTCATGGAACAGCCCTTGTGCAGTGGTTTGGCCACCCTGCCCCTGTCTGGGGCCGTGGCTCAGGCTCCCCCTGGGTGTTGCAGAATTTGGGAGCTGAGCTGGCTGCACTCCTATCAGCGTGTCAGAGAGGTCACWCAGAGTTCCAGAGTGCAGAGCTCCCTGCTGCAGATGGAGCACGCTGTGTTTTTGCAGGAATGTACTRGTGAGGTAATAACCCTTTCAGTGAACTCTGGAGAGTTGAGTACCAGTAATGATAGAGCTCTAATGTGCTGGCCACTGCCAAAAATAATCCAACAACTTTTCCAACTGTTCTGCCACCCTAAGAAAACACTGTTTCGGTTCCAACTGGCTGCTTTTTAACCACAAAAGCATTTATTTTCAGCAGGACTTTTTTTTTTAAAAAGTTCTTTTAATGTCTTTTTCCCGGATTCCTGGCTGTGGTGGAATCCAGTAAATGATGCAGTGTTATTCAACATCCATRGACAATTCCTCTGTTCTACCACTCCCAGACATTCATAAAACATCCTACTGAAGTGAGTCTTTATTCAACATTTACATGCATACAGGATGACAGATGAGGTATTTTTTTACCCACCAGGTAAAAAATACCTCACTTCAATCTTMTTTCTTAGTCTCAGCATGTGGAGAGTAGAATTAAAGAGTCCCAGAGTGGTTTGGGCACAGGGTGCTCAGAGAAGCTGTGGCTGCTCCTGAATCCTTGGAAGTGTCCAAGGCCAGGTTGGATGGGGCTTGGAGCAGCCTGGGACAGTGGAAGGTGTCCCTGCCCATGGCAGGGGTGGGATGAGATGAGCTTTAAGGACCCTTCCAACCCAAACCATTCTGGGATTCCACGATTCCATAATTCTGTGGACTGGGGAAATGGCTCACACCAAAAAGCAAATGCTTCTGTGTCTTGAAAAGCTCTTTGCTTGCAGGACCTGTAGGTGCAACAAGGGCAAAACCAAACATGTTTAGGGAATTGCCCTTTTGTTAAAGTTACCCACAGAATCCATGGAAAAAGGGACAAACAGGGAATGTTGCCTAGAAAGTCATTAGGAATGAAAATTTAATGAATTTACTAAATTAATTGTTTCCATCAAGAACTGCAGTCAGTGCAGCCTCCTCACTGCACTTTGACCAGATGCCATTAAAGCAGCTCCTACACAGAGAAAAGAGAAATTAATGCTCATTTGGCTCAGTCAAACACAGCAAGTAAATTATTTTCTAAATAAAAATAAACACGGCCAATAAACATCAGCATAGAATGCTGTAATCTGAGACATGATACAATTTGGAATGTTGTTTTCTGTCATTCTTGAAGTTGCTGGCGTGTTTTGGGGATGTGCAAAAAATAAACAGAGCTGCTTGGCTGTCAGTGCAGCAAATGGGATCGAGGAGGTCACCAAAATAAGCAACAAGTAGTGAATTAATTTTGTGCCATTGCTTCTGGTAGTGAGAGAGAAATGAGGGAGGCAGTGGCTGCTGAAGGTGCTGGTAAAGAGAAGGTGCCTCTGGCACCTCTCTCAGGGAAACATTTTCACAGGTATATGAGTTAAATGAATTAAAATTCAGCAGTAGCAACTCAGGGCAAAGCTTTCTGAGCCCTGGGAGGCCTTGAAGGGAATCCTGCAGCCATKATGACTAAGAGCAGTGTCAGAGGCTCAGCTCTGCCTTGATCTGAGCTGATGAGCAACAAAATGGGAATCTCTAATGGACCCAGCACTTCATTCCTCCATTATATCTTCAGTGACTCAGCCTGGAAATAAGAGGTTTATGATGCTGGGGAGCCAGCTGGAAACTACCTGTGTCTCACACACTTCCTTTTTTTTTTTCTCTCTCTCTCTCTTTTTTTTTTTCTTTTTTCCAAATGCCTCCAGCACTGAAATGTTGCTTTGAGGATTTCTAGGGAGAGCAGCAGACTGAGAAAAATGCTGCCCTGCAGCAGGGAGTGTCTGTCACTGAGCTGCTCCTCGTCAGCAGCACCCCAGCCTCTGCCTGCAGAGCTCTGACTCAGCCTTGGCCCAGGTACAGGTGATGACAGGGGGGGTTCACAGCCCCCTCAGCCTCTGGGAATTTGGGGTGCTGAAGGGGGAATTGCTCCATGAGTCCCAGCCCATCCCTGGAGGTGCTCAAGGCCAGCTTGGATGGGTTTGGGGCACCCTGGGGTAGGGGAATATTCCCTGCCTGTGGCAGGGGGTGCAGTCAGATGATCCTGGAGGTCCCTTCTAACCCAAACCACGCTGTGATTCTGYAGGGYGGGGATGCACCAAATCCAACACTTAAAAACCACTTAAGGTTTATTCTGCATTTATTGGGGTATAAGTAATGGAAGTGACTTTTTGCAAGGGCATAATTTTATCCCTTCTTTCATCCTGAGCCAGCACATCAGTGTTYCACTTGCTGGTGTCCAAAGAGAGGAAAAGAAGGGAATTTCCCCTCACCTTCATTGGCACCCCCTTCCCTCAGAGCATTTGGACACTGCTGGGAGAGATCCAGCAGGTCCTGACAGCAGGTGACAGCCCTGGTGACACAGGACAGGCACAGCCCACCTTTACAAGGCTCACTTTAAAACCCCTGGGTGAGGAAAACAAAATCTAAACTCCTAAGAACRCAACAATTTGCTTTGCTTCTCAGATTTGTTTCAGTGTTTGGCACTGTGACACTCTGGCTTGTGGAACATGCTGCTGGGAATGCTCAGAGGCATCAACAGCCATCTAAAATGTGATTCCTCTGGGAAAAAACCCCATGATCTTAGGTCAGGGTGGCCATGGCAGGAAGGGCTTGTGACAGGATGCAGCCCTTGCTGTGACAGATTGGCTGTTGCTGAGTGTGACACATGCTCAGAGCCACCCTGGCAGGGCAGGAAGCTTCATCCTGCTGCACACAACAAAACCAAACTGGCAGGCATTAAATAAAAGATAAAGAAATTGTCTCCCTCAAGAATAAAAATCTCCTTAAATAAAGTGAAGGAAAAGACATCACTTACAAAACCAGTGGCAAATCTGCAAATAAATGACAGAAAAGAGCTTTTGGAGGAGCGTGTGAATCTGATTCTCCTGAAGTCAATGGCATCAAGCTGGTGAATTAAATGAGCTGGAAATAAGAATCCTGGCTGGGAGTAAGTTATTGGAGCACACCAGGGTTGTATATCATSCCTATATTGTCATCCAGGAAGCAAATCCTAAAAATCAATGATTGGCATGTGATGATTGCTTTGGAACTTYCCATATTGCCTTGAAGCTGGATATGGATATATTTTATAGGGCTCCAGGGTTGCATATATCCAAATTCACAGGCACCAAGGAGTGACTAAAGATCTCAGGCACTGACTGACAGGAAAACTACTGCAGGATAAATGGGATAAATCCATCCATGTAAAGCTGGATGCCTCCATCCTGCCCTGTCCAAAACCAGCAGGACTCATCCCCTACTGCTGCTCAAAACAGTGAATCCAGACCTTCCTGAGGCTGGAGCATGGCCTGCCCTTCTCCCCTCTCCACCCTTCTCCAATGGATTTCAATCTGGGAGTAGTTGGCTTGCTATATTTGGCCCCGAGGTTTCCAACACAAAATTACCAGGAATGAAAGGACTGGAATTTCAGACTTCACAACCAAAATCAAACTGGAATTCAGCTGGAAACAAAAAGTATGAGGGCAGTCAGACTGTGATGTTACATCCCCTCTTACAGCCAAGAGTAGTTAAGGCAGAAAAATACAATATCTTTAGGGCCAGTAAACCTTTCCAACCAGTGATCTTATTCCAGCTATTCAGAAGGGAATAKAAATCCTGATTCTTTTCCAAACCCTGATTAATAAGAACCAGCTGAATCCCAGCAGCAGTGCTTGAATTTAGTTTTTATTCAGGCTCATCTTTTTCATTTAYATTCTCCTTTTTCACTTTTCTACGACTGCACAAATAAACTTGAACAGGATTTTTAGCARTTGCACGTGTTGTAGTGCAAGGCATCAGTGCAGTGACTCCAAAAATGAGGTAGAAAACCAAAAACGAGCTGGGATGTCCTGATCAGATTCCCAAAGGTGGACTCCATCATCTTCAGTGTTTCTCTGGATCATGGATGTGGAAAAAAACATTATGTAAGGACAAGGAGCAGCCATAAATTATGGCCACGACTTCTCAGACTTTCCCCTTCCCTTCATTATTTACATCCAAAAGGAATTTTATCTCCTACAAATCTTCCAGTGTGTTTGTAACTCTTTTAAATGACTCAACCATGGGGCAGGAATTCGGAGAAGTCCCCAAAGGGAAGATGAAGGGTGTCTGTGTTTGGCAGAAGGGTGCAAAGCAAAGGAAAGAGCTGAGAAAACTTTAAAACCTCTTTTCTACTGCACTGGGGGCCTGGCTGCACCTGAGGAAAAAAAAAATCCTGTAGCTGCAGCAATTCAAACTGATGTGCTGCAATTTTTTTTTTCCATTAAAAAACCCTTAAGGGTATGGACAAAAAAAATCTCCAAAATTGAATCTTATGACGTGGAGGTGCTCTGGTGYTCACTCAGAGTGCTGAGATAGGGAAGAGGCAGTCAATACTGGAATGGAATATTGCTCTGCCTGGGGAGGGTTTTTTCCATCCAGAAATGTCGAGTGGTTTTACAAACACTTAATAAAATGATCCTCCCCACTCGCTTTTTTTTGGTCAGTAGATTTTACTTCTGTAGCATGTGAAGAACCCAAAGAATAACAGAGGAGTCTTGCCAAGCAGTAGCAATGTTCCTCTTCTCCACTGCCCACCTCCTTTTGTTGKTTTTTYTTTTAATTTCTAGGATATTCTCTCCCAGTTTAAATCTATTTTACTTTCATGAGACCTACAGAATTCAGTTGCCTTCTTAGGGATTGAATTCCCTCTCTTATGATTCACTTTACATTACAATAGGAAAATCATGACAAAAACCCCTAAAGTGACACCTTTAGAAATCAAATTCCTTATTTTTCTTGCAGCTGGAAATGGGCATTGACCCCAGAGCAGTCACAGYCATTCTGTGCCCCTCTTTTTGTAACTCACAATGCACAGGCACAACACTTTGAACTACAGAAAAATGTTAATATTTTCCCTTAAAGCAGCAAAAGGTTTGTCCAAAAGAGCTCAGTCTTGAGCTGTTGCTCATTAGCTGTTTGATTTCTGGATTCTTTGACACATCCTGTGCATTTGAGAATTATTTTTCCATCTTTTCTGGACAATTGGACACAAGCTTTGTGTCCTGCTGTACAAGAGGTGACCCTCAAGATTTGGGCAGGTGTTTGTTCTCTCTGCTCATTGCAAGGCCTGAGTTTTTTYCTGCAGATTGTAAAGATGTGGTAATGCTCAAACCCTKGTATCTCCACCTGCCTTTCCCATTTGAAACTGAGTTCAAAATMATTTCTTTAGAATTCCTAAGCACTCCACTAAAGAGATGTGAATAAAGTGGGTTTTAAGCAGATCTAAATAAATAGTGATATAGTAATATATTATAACAATAAAAAATATATTAAATAACAATCTTAATGTTAAATCTAAACTAAGCAAATACTTTAGTTGGGTGCAAGAAAAACTTTCAGCTTTGAAGTTTTTTTGCTACTTTGCTGGTGGCTTAAAAACTCAGTTACCAAAGAGGTGGAAAAAAGGGTTTTCTTTCCCTGCACAGCAGGAACCTTTTAGATGTGGTGTAGTTTTGTAATGAGAGGGTAAAACCTCCTAAGAAACAGGGCAGAGATTTCCACAAAAAATCTGGAAACACCACCAAATAAAACAGAGCAAACCACAGAAACACTGAGTTATCAGATTGCAGTGTCATCTCGTAATGTTCCCTGCAAGCACAAGGAGTTCTTGCAGGAGAAATAGGAGCCTCCTGATATCTGGGGTAGTTTACCAAGAAAAACACGAGGTTTTTTACAATTGCTGAGACCTTTCAGATAATCCTGCTAATGCCGTGGCTCATCTGAGCACACTCACAGAAAGGAAAATGGGCTTTCACCTTGCATTTCAGCACTCCAGACAACGGGGCTGCATCGTTTTCCACCAGGAGACAGAGCTGGTTTGGTGACTGTGGTGCTGCTGGAATTTTTACCCCTGGGCTTTCATAGTTTGTGTGTCTGTACTCAGCACTCAGTGAGGATTAAAGCCTGCTCTCTGTGGAAACACAAAATGCTCCATACCTCCATYTCTCCCCTGCCTGTTTTCAGCCTGGGAGATCATCTTGATTGCTTGGCAGCAGAGTGAGCCACTGCAAAGTGTTCAGGATGTTTGGGAAACTGATCCTATTTCTTCACATGCTTTTATTTGCCTCACTGTCCTTATTTGTTCATTGTATTTCAGTGCGTGCCTGCCTCGAGTGGCAGAAAAACAAGAGTGGTTCTGCCAGTGTTTGTAAYCCATGTGAGCCCCAGCTCCTTCCCCCTTCACCAAAGCCCCTTTCTGCACCTTCCTTTCTGGAGTGGATGGATTAAAAAGCAGCGGGAGAGTGAGATAACCATCCCYAAGAATCTGTTCTCTGGCTCTCTCCCTCGTGCCCCTGGTCATGCCGATGTGTTGACATCCTCTGTTTTGTTTCCTCCGCAGCTCCAAGTGCTGCCCCACGTGTTTTCTGCCTCCTTTATCTGCAGGGCTGCTGCCTTCTCCTGTCACACATTGAGTGCAGCTGCCYGGGAGCTGCTGCCCCACGCAATCCTCTCTGCAGCACACGTGGGACCTCTGCAGCATCCTGGCTTTCATCTGCCCTGGAAGGTATTTACTCCTTGCTGTGGGATTGTTTTAACTCATTGCTGCATTAACTCACMGTGCCAGACAACTGCTGGTAAGGAAGTGTGATGGATTCTGTGCATTAGCAACAAAAGATAAATTCAGAGAAACTMATCCAGGCTGTGTTTCCTTGCCCTGAGTCAGCACAGGGATTGATTTAGGGGTTACTTCATGGCTGTGCTCTGAGGATCTCAGCTCTCCTTCAGCTGCAAACCAAACCTGTGAGGCCAGAGAGGCTCAGCCCAGCCCTCAGCACTCTGAGCATCCCTCCCCAGGCTCAGGCAGCTGCTGCACAACAAATCTGCCCTGCTCCCAGTCTGARCTGGGGCCATATTTCAGCTGGACACTGTGGGCTGCTGGGCACGGACCCAGGCAGCAGTGGGGAGTAGGAGTTTTCCATCTTTGTGTTATGTCAGAGTCTGAGGGGAGGCAGCTGCTGGGGATGTTTTAGGATGGGAGGTTTTTATTCCCCCGCCCCAGCTCAGCCATTTAAGGTGAAATGAAATTTAAGGTGACATTTCAGGGTGGGAAGGGGTTTGTTTGCCTGGATCCYCTGGAGGCTGACAGCTCTGGGATGTGCTCACCTCACACAGAGCTGGAAGGATGCTCGGGGTAACAGGCAGAGAAGATGGGGATGCTGCAGCAGGCAGGACATCCTCCCTTGCTGGGAGCCTGCAATAAATGCAGCACTCCTGGCCTCACTGTGCAGGGGACAGCCCAACAGGAGAGTGTGTGTGGAGGGCAGAGCAGATCCTGCCCTGTCCTGTGGGAATCCTTCAGGCACAGAGCAGAGCACARAGAAGTTTAAATGAAGTTCAGCAACCTTTGCTTAGGAACAGGAARCAGGGAGTTGGACTGGCCTGGCAGCCTCAGCAGCTCTTATAAATCTGTGTTTGGCAACTCATTTGTGTGAGGAGCATCTGAAGGGTCTTTTCATTTTCTGGCATCGTGTGGAGGTTGAAAGCCTTTTGTTGCTGCAGTGCAAATTATAATGGGGAAGATGCCCCTTTTTGCTTTAAACCATGCCCTGGAGTGTTCCTACCACTAGAAATTTTCTAGAACTATTTTCTAGGACTCTCTTTGGCCCTGCTCTGAGTCTGAGCAGCTCTGAATCCCTGAATTCCAGCACGATGCTGTCACTGATGGCATTGGACATCTTTGGACTGCTCACACTCCAGCTTTCCATGGGGTTCACTGCTGTGTGGACTAGGAAATTAGGGAATGATTATAAAAGTAGGCCAGGATTAGAAGATCACTATTCCTCTGTTCAGCAGCCTGTTATTTTCCTTGCTGCCTTTTATTATTTTAGATATGAACCTTTTCTTTTTCCCATTTCCACAGTGAGAGCAATCAGTGGATTGAATGTGGGAACTCTTGGGCTGAGAGGACTGAACTGCTGCAGTGAGTTTCCTCAGCCCAAATTCACCAAAACAATCTTGCAGAAGCTGATTGAACAAAACTGTCTCTTAGTGTCACAACCTTAGAGAAAACAGGGGCAAGGAGTGAGGGCAGGAGGGGCTTCTGGAAGCTGTGGAGTGGTACCTTGATACAGCAAGGAGAAGCTACAGAACTAAAAACTTCATCACTTCAATGAGTGAAATACAGCTCGAAGTTCACAGGATCATTAAGGCTGGGGAAAACCTTTGAGATCATTAACACAGCACTGCCATGTCCATCACCAAACCACGTCCCCAAGCACCACATCTGCATGGTTTTTGAACATCTCCAGGTATTCCAGTCCAACAGTGCCCTGGGCAGCCTGGGGCAATGCCTTCAGTGAAGAAATTGTCACTAATATCCAATCTTCCCCTGGCTGTTCCCTCTCCTCCTGTCCCTCTTCCCTGGGAGCAGAGCCTGACCCCCCTGGCTGTCCCCTCCTGTCAGGGAGTTGTGCAGAGCCACAAGGTCCCCCCTGAGCCTCCTTTTCTCCAACCTGAGCCCCTTTCCCAGCTCCCTCAGTCTCTCCTGGGGGTCCAGACCCTTCCCCAGCTCCATTCCCTGCCCTGGACAGGCTCCACTCAGATCATGCTTCTTCCATAAGGAAAAAATGCTGCAGGAAAATGCTCGTGTGCTCCTGACATGAACAGGATGTTGGGAGAGAAACCTTCCACCATCCCAGGCTGCTCCCAGCCCCATCCAGCCTGGCCTTKGGCWCTGCCAGGGATCCAGGRRCAGCCCCAGCTKCTCTGGGCACCCTGTGCCTCCCCACCCTCCCAGGGARGAATTCCTTCCCAAAATCCCMTCCATCCCTGCCCTCTGGCAGTGGGRAGCCATTCCCCTTGTCCTGGCACTCCAGGCTGTCCAAAAGTCTCTCTCAGAGCCCCTTTAGGTCCTGGAAGGGGCTCTCAGGTCTCCCTTCTCATTCCCAGCTCTCCCAGCCTTTCCTTGTAGGAGATGATGTTGATCCACTACAAAATGGAGCCTCTTACTCAAACCAGTGTGGCTAAAAAGTCACGGCCTGCTTGGAAGGGAGCTATCTTTGTGCAAGCTTTGATGTTAAAAAATAGCAACTTGAACTCACAGATGTACTGATTACCCTGCTAAAAGRAGACGTGGAATCTCTCCTCAGAATTACAGCATTTTAATTAGAAGAATGTGAGCAAAGCCTTAATCTTGTTAGTAGGGATAGATACGGATGAGGCAGARACAAAATCCACAGCAACACAGCCCAAACACGAAAAAGCTGTGTCTGGGAGGTTGGTAACAGCACCAGAGCTGCTCCCTGCCACTGCTTCTCCTGCAAGACTAAGCTTGACAGTGACTAAGTTGGAAGAAAAAGCTCTTCTGCCTTGTAGCACTGAGCTACATCACACACAGCTGTTTAAAAAAAAAAAAATAGCTCAAATGTGGGAAAGGTGCTCCAGATTTACAAACCAAACCCTCAGATACTTGATTATTCTCTTTAAAGTTCTTTTGAGCCCTTCTGAGTTCTTGTGACACTCAGGGATCAATAAGAATCTCATCTGTAGCTGGTTCTGACAGATGTTAATCTTTGCCTTGGCTTTGCAGGCTGCTTGAAATAGTACTTGTTCCTTCATGTCAGGCCTCTGGCAATGCTTACAGAGTCAGGATTACAGTCTCCAGTGAATCCCATTTGTGCTGTCATTAACTTTCCAAACTGTTCCCCATAGCTGGCAACCTTTCCATGCTGGGAGATCTGCTTAGTGGGAAGCTGGGAGAGTGATGGCTTTTGCCTGTCTGGARTCATTGTGCCTTTAATTGAGATTTGTTTAATTTTGTCATTAAGTCCATTTACATTGTAGGCATTTCATGGTCACGATTACACACTGTGCCTGTACCCAGGCTGTGTTTTGTGCCATTTACCTCTTAAAGAAAGTGAAAAAAGCTCTGTGTTTACTTCAGGTTTTTACAAGTAGCCATTTTTTAAATTCCATTCACTTAGTTGATAAAATAATCTAATTTTTTGGGTTGGAAAAAATGGCTCATCTGCAGATTGTGTGCTGTGTTCTGAGGAAGTGATTAGGTTTATTTGGCAAAATACAAAATACTGAGGATTCAGTACCTGCCTGTCTGGAGGGAATTGTCAGAACCCATAAACCCATAATTCGCCATTTAGGAATTATGGTTGATCCCAAATTAGGGACAAATCTTGATGTGAAAACAACAGGAATGGGAACATTTCTCCTGCAAGTGCCAAGGACTTGATGGTGCACAGGAATCCCTGGGTGCAGCATTGCTSTGTGTGTCCCTCAGTCACASAGAGCCCCATGAAAAGTGTCCCTGTCCTTGGCAGGGCTGGGATGAGATGAGCTTTAAGCCCCTTCCAGCTCAGCCCAGTGTGGGATTCTGTCATTCCCCGATTCCCTGACACAAAAGGGGGGCAGGTGACTCTCAGAATGTGAGTCAGGGGTGACCCAAGCTGTGTGATTACAACAGCAGCTCGATAGGGATCACTCCAGCAGCTGGGGCAGCCAAAGCTTTGCTTCTTAATAGGAGCAAAGAAAGCTGATTAATCAGCTGAGTCACCCTGCTCTGCCTCAGTGCTGGTATGAGTGGCATTCCCTRTGGATCAGCCTATTCCGAGGGAAAAGCCAAACCATAATCAAGGCTAATTGACTGAGCTCAATCAAATGTTTCAAAATACCACCCATGAGTTCAAACATCAAATAAAAAGCAGGGATATTCCCAGTCAGGCAGTTAATTGCTTCCTGAAAAATTGTTCTTTGCAACAATTTGGAGATTTTTTCACCAGAGCTGCCTTTTATTTTCATTTCCCAGCAGGTTACAGTGTCATGTACAGATTTACAGACTGGAACAAGGCACTTGCCCTCTCACATCTCTTCCTTCTCAATGATGCTGCAGTGCTGCCTGGTCTCTGGGACAGAAAATCTGCAGCCTCCAGGAGTTAAAACAACTTTTTAGGAGGTTTTAGAAAGATAAATAATACCAGCTTCTTGCAGCTATTAATACTAGCAGCAAAAACTGCAGAATTTGAGAGTAAAGCCAGTAGGCTTTTTAGTCATTATGTTTAGAGAATTAATCCCAAAAGGATATTTCCATGGGTTTTGTTTCTKACATCCAGCAGAAATTGTTTCAAGGAGGAGCTGAAATGTCAGGCTTTTTTTGCAAGAGTTTGTCTAGTGGAAAATAACAGTGGTGTTCAAACATTTGTCTGGTCCCTGATGTGCCCCAGGTTGTGTGCAGTGSTGAAAAATCAGCAGCACATCTGTAAATGAATCATCTTTTTCCCTGCACGCACAAATGGTTGCACAATTTTATCAACTGCTGGCTTTGATGAATATTTGATATTTGTCATGTGAAGCCATCCCATTGTAATATCAGCAATTCCAGGCATAATGAACAACTGAATTTGGTGTCACAGTTAATGAGGCACAGGCTCCTGTGGGCACACAGGGTGAGCCAGACTGAACTTACAACACTCACATCTGGCTGCAGCTGGATTGGACATCTCCCCATCTGGCAGAGCAGGTGGGGGGACCTCAGGTGAGGAAAGAATCAGTGTGGAATCCTGGAATGCTTTGGTTGGAAGGGACCTTAAAGCTGATCCAGCTCCAGCCTCGACACCTTCCCCTGTTCCAGGGTGCTCCAATCCCATCCAACCTGGCCTTGGGCACTGCCAGGGATCCAGGGGCAGCCACAGCTGCTTTGGGAAATCCATTCCAGCCCCTCCCCACCCTCACAGGGAAGAGTTCCTTCCCAATATCCCACCTAAACCTTCCAGTCTTTCTGTCCAACCCTGCAAAGGGAAGTGTTTGGGTTTCACAAGGAAACTCTGAGCCCAGAGCTTCCAAACTGCTCCTTCATCTTGGGATCTGCTGGGACCCCATTATAACAGACATTAAATATTTTGCCTTCCCAATATCCCAGGTAAACCTCCCAGCCTCTCTGTGAAGGGAAGTGTTTGGGTTTCACAAGGAATTTGGGAACTCTGAGTTCAGAGCTTCCAAACTGCTCCTTCAATTTGGGATCTGCTGGGAAGGCTCTGCTGGAACCCCATTATAACAGACATTAAATATTTTGCCTTCCCAATATCCCAGGTGAACCTCCCAGCCTCTCTGTGAAGTGTTTGGGTTTCACAAGGAAATTCTGAGCCCAGAGCTTCCAAACTGCTCCTTCAATTTGGGATCTCCTTCAATTTGGGATCTCCTTCAATTTGGGATCTCCTTCAATCTGGGATTCCCCAGCTCTGGGATGTGGCTTTGTCCTTTGTTGTGGGGCATTGTTCACAACAGGGGAACAAAATGATTTAATGGCTGTGCTGGTGTTCAAGCAAAGGTTGGACCTTGGTGATCTTGGAGGTCTTTTCCAACCTTAATGATTCTGTAATAAATTCCATGATGTTTCCCCCCCACATAATCACGATTCTGGTTTGTGTTTCACTTAAAAACCCCTCACTTTCAAGACATGGACACAGGTGCCACAGCCTTCACACCTTCTGTGGCTCCACAAAAACACTCAGAAAACTCCCATTCCAAATCTGCATTTTGCCAATATTAATTAGCACAAATAACCTGATCTATTCGAAATTAGCTGTCATTATAACACTTAACCCCATATGTAACCACGCATTTTCCTTGTCTGGRTGTTTGCTGAGCACCTTGTATTTATTACAGTGTTATTTGTTAATGCTTTTGTGTGGTGAAGCAGTTGTCAGGAGGAATGGTTGTGGTCACAAAAAAAAAAAGCTGTTTTATTGTGAACTGGAAGGAAAAGAATATGGATGAGGATGGAGTGGGAGGAGGCATTTGTAGCCAGATGTGATTTGTAGGATGAAAATATTAAATGCTGTTGAAAAGTGGGGCTGCACAGATTATTGACAGGATTGTGGCAGTAGGAATAGATTTTGCTTTGGTATTTGCCTATTTATGCTACAATTTTCATCAGAGGATGAATACAAGACAATTTTACATTGTCCAACACAAAAGAAATTGGCTTTTTATTCTGTTTTTTAAAATAACATATGCCTAGCAGATTTCTGACGGAACCATCTTTTTAAAGAAGCCCATTGTGATTGAATTTTGCATATTTTTAACTTTTCTCTGGGGTTTCTTTGCATTACTATTAGGTTCAAAGCAATAATCAAGGCCTCACAAGATCATTTTTTTTGCCTGCTTAAAATGAAAACCAGAGGGGAGTTTTGCTGATTAGGTGTGTCCTTCATTTCTGTGCACMAAGCCAGAGTTTAAATACATGTCCCTTGGAAATGAGCTTTTGCACATTCAAAGGGAGAGAGGTGAACTTCAAATCTGAACTTTAAACCTCCCATCMSTTCTCCTGTGGCACTGGAGATGTGTGATTTTCACAGASAGTGTTTCCTTTTTGCTTTCAAGGGATGGCACAAGCAAGGGCTGAAGACTGAATTGAAGTTATTCGAATTCTTTAAAAAATTTGAAATACTGAGCGATTCTGCAGGTCGTTAAACAGTTTTTTTTGAATTTCTTTGCTTTCAAAGAGGAGGGAAGAAATGAGAAGGGAAGGGCCACACACTTTTGYCTCTCAGAACACAGAGAGAAAAGAGATGGTCTCTGGTCCAGCCCTTCCCAGCACCCAGGGAGAGCTCATGGCTCAAACTCCCTCTGATGCTTGGGATTCTGGAGGCTTTGCCAAAACCCAGGAACTCACACTTTTGGCATGGATGGAGTGTCCTGGAATGTGAGGCTGAGCAGTGACCCTTTGCACTCTCCTCTTTCCCAGCTTGTGCCTGAGAGAAGGATGGGAGGAAGGTTTGGCAGGAGGGGCTGGGAGAGGCTGATCCAGGCAGGAGGAAAGCGTGGATGGGGAATGCTCAGGGCACTGATAACGCCAATCACGGAATTCCAGGATGATTTGGGTGGGAAGGGACCTTAAAGCTCATCCCATTCCACCCCTGCCATGGCAGGGACCCCTCCCTCTGCGCCAGGAGTGAGGGAAGGGATGGAAAAGATTTTTGCCGTGGAAAATAAACCCACACCTCACCTCAGTGGCCTGTTCTGTGCTTTTTTTTTATTTCTCTTGACTCACTTCATGCACTTCCTCCTCCCAGGTAAGAAATGCAGTCACTGTGATCAGTTCTGCAGAGGGAAATTTTTTAGAAAAGTAAAGAAGTGGTCTGGTCACTGCAGGTTTGATTTCTGCCACACTGCAGAGGGATTGGGGCAGGGTTTGGTTGGGAAGTCCAGATAAATTTGGTAACACTGAGCAGAAATAAGAATAATCAACTTATTCCTTTTCAGACAGAACCCCTTTGAGGTCCTCTCAGCACAGAGAAAGGCAGATGAAGGGCTCATTGTCTCTGGCAGGGGCAAAKAGAAGATTCTAAGAGCAAGAAGAGCAAATCATGGTACAAATAATTCCCACAAACAGATTGTCTGGCTGTGGGAATGCACCCACCTCAAACCCCTTGCTGSTGTGGTGTGCTGGGACAGAGAATATCCCAAAAGGATCATGGAATAATGGGCAGGAAATGATGCATTTGGAAAATGCAGGCTGTGTCATCCACCACAGGGCARAGCTCTTTGTGAACAAGCACAGGTCTTTTCTCATACCTGACTCATCCAGCACTTAAAGTCGTCAGAGAAAAAAGAATAAAAGCTATGTTTCCAAATAGAAAAACACATATTCTGTGAGCCACAGCTCTTAAATGTGTCAGAATCAAAGTATTACGTAGCAATGAGGTGCCTGGCAAATCCCCATCACAAAAATTTCTCTGCAGAACTTTTTTTTTTTTTCCTAAAAGAGCCTGGATCACATATGGTTGAGTCAGGAACAAAATAAAACAGTCAAAGTAAAGCAGTGAAGCAGACCAGTGAAAGATCTGTGTCACCTTTCTRCCTACACAACAGGGGGAAATACACCTGGAAAAAAAATCAAAATAGAAGTTTTTCACCTGGCAAAGCCATACTTGGCAAATAGAAAGTTATCAAACACATAATCTACTTCCCAATTTTATTCACACCAGGCTAATTTACTCACTGTGGGTCAGAACTGACAGAATCAGTGTAATCTTTAGGAATTTCCTGTAAAATCAGTGTAATCTTTATGAACTTCCTGTAAAATCAGTGTAATCTTTATGAATTTAACAAGTAAATGAGCTGAGGCAATTTTTTGCTGCATCCTCTTTGAGGCAGCAACACTTATCACAAATATGGCATTTCAAAAGAAATGGCCAGCCCTGAGTTACAAACCAGAATCATTTTATCCATTAGTCATTCATTTCATGCATTTCTTTGATTTTACTCTTGGAGGAGCTTCATAATTCATAACAGCAATGGTCATTATGGTTTAGTGGGCACCGTGGTGTTCCTCAAAGGTTGGACTTGATGACCTTGGAGGTCTTTCCCAACCTTAAGGATTTCATGATTTTGTCAATAATACGTAAACCAAGGGCCAAAACAAAACCAAAAACCTTGCTCAACTTTCTGGTTCGTTTTTGTCTCTTTGTGCTTGAATCTTTTCCCACTGAAATCAGTGGGGATTTTGATTCCTGACAAATCAATGGGAGCAGAATCTGATCTTTTATTTGCACGTCGTTGTGGACCCCATGGGGACAGGAAATTGGATTTTGCAGCCAGGAAGACAAATGAGGGAAAG
>CADDXX010000794.1:254664-265559 GCA_902810485.1 Alauda arvensis
TCACAGATATCCCATGGGTACAGCACAGATATCCCATGTACAGCACAGATATCCCATGGGTACAGCACGGATATCCCATGGGTGCAGCACAGAAATCCCATGGGAGCAGCACAGATATCCCATGGGTGCAGCACAGAAATCCCATGGGAGCAGCACAGACATCCCATGGGTGCAGCACAGAAATCCCATCCCATCCCATGGGTGCCACACAGATATCCCATGGGTGCAGCACAGGCAACCCATCCCATGGGTGCAAGCACAGATATCCCATCCCGTGGGTGCCCCCCAGGCATCCCGTGGGTGCAGCTCAGATATCCCATGGGTGCAGCACGGACATCCCGTGGGTGCAGCACGGACATCCCATGCCATCCCTTTCCATGGGTGCCGCACAGACCCTGGGTGCAGCACACACATCCCGTGGGTACCTCTCACACATCCCATGGGTGCAGCACACACATCCCATGGGTGCAGCACAGATATCCCATCCCGTCCCATCCCATCCCATCCCATCCCATCCCATCCCGTGGGTGCCCGCTCCGGGCGGCAGAGCCGGCTCCGCGCCGGGGCCGTGCGCGCTGCCCACCGCGCTCCGCCCGTAGCGGCTCTCTCACCTCAGAGCCGGGGCGCTCCTCGCCGGGGGCTCGGCGCTGCCCGAGGGGTGTCCAGACTGCTGTGGCACCCCTGTGCTCGGCCCCTGTGGCCAGCCCGCAGAGCCATTCACATCCCCGCCGCCGTCGCAGCCTCATTCAGCGCTCGGGGCTCCGCTCTGATTCACAGCGATCCGGCTCCCTCTGCGTCCTAGCGCTGTGGACGTGTGGGAGCTGCACGGACTCGCAGGAATTCAAGCCCTTGGCCGGCTGCCGAGCGCAGGCAGGGATGCACAGATGTGCAGTGAAAGTTTCAAAGCGCTGCTGGTCGTGTGAGTGCGCTCGCTGAGCGCCCGGAGGAGCCTCCGGCCCCGCCGCGCCGCTGGCAGCGACTGCGACCCGCGGCCAGGGATGTTTTGTCCTCAGCCTTTCCACTCCGCATCCTAATCCTCGCCCTCAATTTAAAGATGAGCGCTCGCCGAGTGAAACTCCCAGCTCSCCGGTGAATGGGGAAATCACCTCCAGAGCCCCTCCGCTCATCTCGGGAGGGTGGAAAACAAACCTGTTTTCCTGGGGAAGGAGCACCGGGCTCCCTGCAAAAAGCGTGCAGTCCCCTTTATCAGCTGGCTTTAAGTGGGGTCAGCCAAGCGCTGGTGGAGAGTAGCAAAGAAATATTTGACCCTGACTTGAGGCAGAGGAAAAAGATTATATAAGAATCCTTCCAGCTGAAATATTCTGTGTTTAACACGCTTACCTTCAGCAACAAAGGGATATGGAGATGTTTTCCAGCGTGTTTGAGGAGAGGGATTAAGTAGTTTACAAGGGAACAGCAGTGGGATTTAGGCAATGGTAAATATAGGAAAGAAACGTAAAAATGTGAAACTTTGCAATATAAATATATAAAAGGCAATTTGGCTAAAAACTCWACTCTCAAAAAAGTTGGCAGCTCTRTTGAGGATTACGAAGCAGCCCCTTAGAATTTCATAATTCTTGTTCTGGCACAGTGGAACCTTTGTGATTACACAGATCCAAGGGGGRAAAAAAATTAAAAGCAGATCGCTGCATTTTATCTAAGTGGCAGTAATCAAACACTTTTTGATTCCATCCAGGAGAGGGCAGCCAGCTGGAGAGACTGGTCCTTAAATCCTAAGGGAAAGATGTGTGGAAGACACTACGTGAAGGCAAAGAGCAAGGAGGCAGAGAAGCCTTGAGATAATCAATTTATTTACCACAGGGATGTGCTGCTCTCTGAGCCTGGAGCACCCATACCCTCATGTTTATTAGCACCAGCACAAAAACCTTCAATTCTTCCCCCACAGAGCCAAAGTGGCTTCAGTGCTAGATTGATTCTTGGAGGTGATSTGTGTTTAAAATTGCCTGGAATATCCTTTAGGAAACTGCAGCACAAAATGCTGGACGTGAGTGCTGAAATCGCCTGCCCCATTTGCCAGGATTATGCAGATTGCTTTGTTTTTCTCCAAGAAAAAYGCTCCTGCACACGATGGCAGTGACAGGCCAAAGTGTGTCTTCATTTTACACAGGGAGAGTCTCTTCAAATGCTGCCTGCAGGCTTTGACCTCGGGGTTTGGTTGGAGCCTGAGGGTCCATGGCAGAGCTGCCAGGCTGGGCTGGTGCTGAGCATTTGTGTCCCTTCGTTAGGACATCCTCAGGTTGGGACTTGGAAAATTGGGAAGAGCATTAGAGACCATTGTGACTGCAGCAAACAGCAGCAGATGAGAGCTGTAAAATGATAGGCTTTTTCTTTTCTTTTCTTGAACTCAGTGCAAACTTGTGTTGAGCATCTCTAGGAGTATTTCTTGGCAAGAGCTGCCTGTTTTTTTTTCTTAAAACTGTGTCACAAAAGCTCGTTTTCAGTAATCAACAGTACATTGTGTTTGTGCTTGATCTGTACCACCAGCACTAATTTCTGTCTTGAAGAAGCCCTCCCCTTGTCCCACATTGTCCCTCCTGAGCTCATCCCAGCAGGCTGATGGGAGCTGGGCTCCCTGGGAGGGAGCAGGAGCCTGTCTGCAGTTTCTGACGTTCCCATGTCACCCAAACAAACACGAGTTGAGCTTTTGGAGAAGGTGTGGCAGCAGTGCACGGAGGAATGTCTGATCCCAGGGCACTGCTGTGCTCAGGGGTGAATCCTTCTCCTTCAGCRCTGGTTGGAGGCGCAGATTTAAAGAGGAAAGCCTTGCTCAAACCCTCCATGAGCTGAGGGTTCTCTTGTTTTGGCAGGTCACTGGTGCAAGGTGAGGGATTGGAGTGTGAGGCTGAGTAAGGGAAAGATGTGCTCAGGAATCAGAGAGGCAGCTGGATAAAGAGCCTTGTGAGCACAGGATGAATGAATCCTGATTGTCTACTGGTTTGCATCCAGTTATTTCTCTGCTTCTACTACAATTTAAAGTCTCCCATGATCTCTTGGATGAGCTTCTTCTGTGAGAAGCTGCAACTGTCCCAGCCCTGGCAGTGTCCAAGGCCAGGCTGGGCAGGGCTTGGAGCACCCTGGGATGGTGGRAGATGTCCCTGACCATGGCAGGGGCTGGAACAACATGAGCTTTAAAGTCCCTTCCAACCCAAAATGTTACACAATTCCATTGATTCCTCCTGGAATCTGTGTCCTTTGTGCTGCTGGAAGTCTCAGAGAAGGCATTTAGGAAGAAGTGTCTGGGCTTTTCATTTAGRAGAAACAGCCTTCGAGGAAAAACGTTGCTTTTGATGAATCCTCCTTAATTTCTGAAATCTTTGTGGGTTTGGAAGCGACATGGGCGAGTACAGCTGCTGTTCATAAAATCTTGGCACTTCAGAGAGGTGTCAGGTCACTGAGAAAGGGACCCACAGAGCATCAGAGAATTTTCAGAGATTCTGTAAACATATAAAGGGATGGGATGAGATTAAGGAGTTTTATTTTCTTCAGAGACACTTATTTAAATGTGTGYGTGCATTACATTCAATACTTCCTTGTAATACTAAGTCTTTACATGAGAAAAGGTGTGTCACAAGTAACCCTCTCCCCCTGCCTGTCCTGGGGGTGCTTTGATGTGAGTGTGAGGAAGAGTTATAAAACATCTCCAATGAAACACTCAGAGTGGAAGACAGTGTCTGTTTTACCTGAAAGAATATTTCTCTTTTGCATTTTTACATGTGCAGGAAGCAGAACGTTGTTAACTTGTGTAAACTTGTCTGAGAGCTGTTCCCAGGGCTGCAGTGAATGGAAGGAGATCACAGAATCCCAGCCTGGKTTGGGTTGGAAGGGATCTTAGAGCCCATCCAGTGTCACCCCTGCCATGGCAGGGACACCTCCCACTGTCCCAGGCTGCTCCAAGCCCCATCCAGCCTGGCCTTGGGCACTGCCAGGGATGGAACAGTCACAGCTTCTCTGGGCACCCTGTGCCAGGGCCTGCCCATCCTCACAGGCAACAATTCCTTCCCAAAATCCCATCCATTTCTGCCCTCTGGCAGTGGGAAGCCATTCCCTGGGTCCTGTCTTTCCATCCCCAGTCCCTCTCCAGCTCTCCTGGAGCCCCTTTAAGCCCTGGAAGGGGCTCTGAGCTCTCCCTGGAGCCCCTTTAAGCCCTGGAAGAGGCTCTGAGCTCTCCCTGGAGCCTTCTCCTCTCCAGTTGAGCATTCCCAGCTCTCCCAGCCTGGCTCCATAGGAGATACTCAACTTTTCGAATCCAGCTGGAGGAAGCTCACCCACATTTGGCTGAGTAGAAATTAATCAAGAGGCTGGAAGGAATGATCACAATGCAGATTCCCTTCTTGTGTTCATTACAGAACATGAAAATGCTGATAGAGGAGCTGAGGGTCTGTTCTGCCTTYGGGGGTTTGTGCAGCTCCACTGTGGGGCTGTGTGTGGGGGAGACGCGTCCAGAAAGAAGCAGAAGCTCACTTTTGGGTCATGAATAAATGGGTCAGACAAACAAGTTCATTACTGATTTACTGTAGGGCTCAGTCTCCTGTAAATATTTTCTTAACTGCCTGTGCCTCATGGCTTCAGAGCCGGGTCGATGGCACACGGGGAGCGCCTCGGAAAATCGATGGGAGCACRATGCAATCCCACCAGGCTGCAATCCAAACCGAGAGGGGACACAGCCATCATCTGTGCTGGGCTGCTGCACTGACTGCCACTGATCCTTCCTTTCCCTTTGCACAGGAGAGAGAGCCTTTGCCTCGAAATGAAAACATCTCAAAAGCCGGAGCTGACTGAAAGCAAAAGTGCCTGGTGATGGTTCAAGTGCTGTCACAGACAGGACATAATTGTAGTGGCAGTGACACACAGACAGAGCTCTGAGAAAARCTCCACATTCTGCTTCAGACTCCACACACATTTGGCCTGACAGTTGTTTGAAGAGATAACAACAACTCTCTTTTTTTTTTTTTCTTTTCTGGAATGCACGGGCTTGCAGGCAATGCGTGCTTTATTTAATAGATGTTTTTATTAATGGCTCTAAAGCAAAGAGGTTTAGATTAGATGTTAGGGTGAAATTCTCTSTGAGGGTGGGCAGGCCCTGGCACAGGGTGCCCAGAGAAGCTGTGGCTGCTCCTGGATCCCTGGAAGTGTCCAAGGCCAGGCTGGACAGGGCTTGGAGCAGCCTGGGACAGTGGAAGATGTCCCTGCCCATGGCAGGGGTGACACTGAGTGGGCTTTAAGGTCCTTTCAACCCAAACCATTCTGTGATTCTGTGATAAATTATCAGCTATTCACTGGCAGAGAGGATCAAATGAGAGTGTGTATGCTATTTTAAATATTAGAGGAACTGTGGATTTTGGGAATCAGCACTCAGGTGTTTATTCCGTGCTCTTCTGTGAGAGGATGAATATTTTTGAGAAATTTTGCTTAGTAGCTGCAAAGTTTTTTCCCAGGGTTGAACTTTTTGCACTTGGCTGAGCCAGACTTGGGCTGAAGTTCTCCTTGGAAACCATTGTTTGYCAGAGTTTGCTGATGGTGGATTTTGTTTGAGGTCTCTCCTTGGACAAAAGCTGATGGCTTTTTAGAAGGAGAACACCTGCTCTGGTGTACCTTTCACATTCATCTCCTTGACAGAGGCATTAAAGAGCCAGCACAAAACATCCCTCCCTGCTGCTGGGTTAGGTGTTTTTGCCTGGTTCTGTGCTGCCAGCACTGTGCCAGCATTAATCTTTCAATCACCCATGGTCTGACAGGAGGATCCTGTTTTGGGGGATGCCAGAGAAGCTCAGCAGCTCAGGGACTCAATTCCCCACTGCCAGCATGGAATGGGACAGTTTTGGGGGAGGTCTGGACTTTTCTCCTGTAGCTGGACAGTGGGAGCACAATTCCAGATCCCCTGAGAATCCACAGCTTCAGCATCACTCCTGTCCCTGCTGCAGAGGATTTGGGAGCAGAGAGAGCATCAGCTCTGGCCTGGAGTKACTCCTGCCTGCTGTGATGGATGAAATGAGCCTTGTGCCTCCCCTCTYTGCTCCCCACTCTGTGCCTGTCCCAGCCTGGTCCCCTCCCAGRGGCACAGCCCACGCTGGCACGATGGGAATCATTTCCCTGCAGGACCTGCTTTGCTCATGGCCTCTGGCAGTTTGGCAGCTGYTTGGGGGATTTTCTATCTGCAGGGGATGGGCATTAAAATCTGATCCTTTTTGCCCTGTTAGATGACTTATGATCACAGCACAATTCTTCCTCCTTTCAGGACTGAATCCTCCTGTGCAGCAGCTCTGGGGCCACAGCTGTGGGATCAGGTTGTGCCCGTTCTCCAGGGATGCTGCCATGGCCCTGAACTGCACATTCATGCACACAACRCCACAGGAACTGTGGCCACTGCGCCAAAGATTCTCCCACAGACRGATCTGCTTTTTTCAGAGTGCCCCAAAACATCCCAGGGTGCCCCTTGACCTCCTGCTGGAGAGCAGACCACACCAGAGAGCTCGCTGCTCTCAGGGAATGCTGCTTAAATCTTGTGGAGGAGGTGGGAGGAACACTTTGGCATTTTTGTTGCTGGTATATAATTTTTTAAGGGTGAAATTAGGCTTTTCATGGAGCACCTTTTCCTGCTCTTTGGTCTTTTTCTGTGAACACTCTGCTTTAAAGCTTCCTTCTCAGGCACTGCTTTTGCTGGAAGTTTTTAAGAAAACTTTTGTGSGAAGGAGACAGAAATAGTAACTAGCAAAATGTCACCAAGCCACGGAATTGAGGTAAAAGAAAGGTAATTTGGCAGAGTTAGCAATTACTGTGAGATAACAGGAATTACCTGGCTGCTCTAAAGTTCATCCAGGATTTGTCCAGGCTCTGCTACCAGGACAGGCTTTTACCATAAATCAGCCCATTTCTTCAAACATTTCTGCCCTGTAAAAGTTTTTCCAGCTACCTGTGCTCTCCCATAAATCAGTGAACACGAGAGAGGCCACACTTTGGGGAGAGCCCCAGATTGCCCCCCAGTCATTCGAGATTTAATTTCCTTAGGTTGAATTCCAACTTTGAAAAAGAATCCCATCTGCAGGATTCTCCCTGGCCAGCCTTGCTCTGTGTTTCCAAGAAGGAGCACACTTAGGAATTGCTGTAAAACATGGCCCTCTGTTCCTAGCACTGTTGCAGGGCAGTAATTAAAACCAGCWCTGTTATTCACTCTTTACATACCAACGCCTGGAAGCGTGAGCTCTGTGGGTCTGTGTGCTGTGGGAAATGGGCTGGGGTGGTTTGCCTTGGAGTTTTGGTTGGATTTGCTGTTATTATTATTAAATTTYTGTTTTATTTGTTATTGTTATCATTTGATACTGTTATTATTTGTTGTTGTTTATTATTGTTGCTGCTACTCGTATTTCTTTAGGGACAGAAAAAAGCATTTAGTGCCTACAGCAGATTTAAATGAATAATAAAAAATGCTCTTGTCCCCAGAAGTGACAGCTGGAGGTAAGATTTACTCACAACAATTGCAGGAGGGATATTGAAGGCACACCCCTACCTCAATTCCATTCATATCTGGATGAACCTGTTGCCCATKAATTTGCCTGCCTGAGGCACTGCTTGCTTCCAAACCTTTTCTGGCAGCAACATCCAGAGGTTCTCCACCATCCCTGCAAAGCACTKGTGCATGTTCTGAGCTGCTCCCAGGGGGTGTCCCCAGGTTTCAGCAGTGTCAGGGTTCTTGAGCAGCACTTCCACCTCCACCTCATCCTGAAACCTTCCCCGTGTCCTACCCCACCTCCCTCCCCAGCCCAAGGAGCCACCAGGCAGCTGTTYCATCACCTTCATCTCTTTGCACACCCTCTTTTGGGAGCCTTTCCTCACTKCCCTGTGCCCTTCCAGAGCCTGGAGCTGCACATGGGCTCGGGGGGTGGACGCAGAGAGGTGCCCCAGGTGATTTCTGAGCCTCACATATTTCCTGATTCATTTGTGAGCAGTGATGATATCCAATAAAACCACTTTTCTGTGCACAGCACCGAGCCATCTGTTGCACTAAGTGTTCATTAAAACCCCCAAGGAATCCTCCTCCATGTGAAGAAATCCCTCTCCATGCTGCAGGAGTATYCCAGCTCCTTTGCAAGTCCCTACAAGCTGATCACTGCAGCTGCTGTGCTGTCCTCTGCTGCTGTCACAGGCCAATTGTCATTTCAAAATGCTGTTTTAATTAAGGAGGAAGATGTGCCTGAAGAGGCCYCCCCTGTTTTGGCACACCCAGGTGTGTTTAACCTGCTCAAGGGGAGCAGCCCAGAGCTGGCCACCAGGCTCCCACCAATTCAATGGGACTTTTCTGCACTGGATTTGAGAGCAGTGCTATTGCTTTGTGAGGCTGATCCCTTGTTTTYCTGCTGGTTTAAACTCTGCAGATGCTGAAAAAGCTTTTCTGCTTTCACAGGAGTGAGGTCAGTTTTTCTTTAGGCATGTGAGTCTGTCCTGGACACAAATCCAGCCTGCCAAGCTCCTCTCACCTGGCTCAGAGAAGCTGGGTCTGTCTGTCCCCTTTTTTTTTAGGGTGCTCATCACCAGTGAAACCACATTTCTCTCACCAAGGATCAGAATATCAGAGTTATGAAAATTGTCCCAGCATTTGTAAAYGTTGTCTCACTCAGTGTGGGTCTGAGCAGGCTCCTGCACTCAGCTCTCATCCTCCCAGCACTCCCTGGGCAGCTACAAGGGATGCAGGAGGGAATCCTGCTACGAAATTAGGAATATTAACTCACATCAGCCTTGGAGGGAGATGCATTTGCCAATTTGCCCCATCCCTGGAAGTGTCCAAGGCCACAGCTTGGAGCAACCTGGAATAGTGGAAGGTGTGGAACAAGGTGAGCTTTAAGGTCCTTTCTAACCCAAACCATTCCATGATTTTATGATTCTGTTGAGGGTGGGGCATTTTAAAGCAGCTGAAAAAAGGTGCCCAGTTGGAGGGACCCTGCCCTGACACCAGGGATTCAAAGGATGGACTTGCCCTTCATCATCTCTCTGTCCAGTATCTGCTTATCTTTACTGATAAATCTGAATTAGGCTTTGGGGAAGGCTGAAAAGAAATGCAAATAATCACTTTTAAAGCMAGGCTCTAGAAGTATTTAATATCATACTCATCTTCCAGGACCTGCACTCTGTATTGTATAACAATTGAGATAATGAAAGTGTAAAACACTGGGGCTCCCTGCCAATGTTACAACTTGTTTTTACTACTAAAAAAGGCAGTAAACTGGGAGGGCACATCCACCAGTGAATTGCTTTACTTGCCCTGTTTCTTCCCCTTGTTTTCTTTTCTCCACTTCCTCTGGGCTCTGCAGAACTCCAGGCCAGAACCACCTGAACCAGTGAGGGAGTGCTCAGTGTCTGCTCAGTTCTTTTGCAGGAAAAGGCAAAGTCCTGCCTGTGAGAATTATTCTGAGTCAAAAACTGAATGAAARCAAAGCTCTGCAGTTTTGCTGTGAGGAAAACCAGGAGTGAGTCCGTGGTTGGGCTGCCACACTCCTCCACCAGGTTTTTATTTCAGTGCTGCAGAAGTTGTCTCATCTTCACTGTGRTTTCCACCTCTGGATTGCTGGGTAAATAATCTGTAAATTAAAATCCCTCAATTATCAGCAGTGAAGCTCTCAAGGAACTCACTTTTGTGTGTGCTGGACTTCCTTGTGAGCTGGATGGGACCACAGGGATTGGGGGAGCCTGGGGAACACAAAGCTTTAAGGGGAAATAGTGGAACAGCTGGAGCAGAGTGTGGGATGCCACAGGGATGGGGTGAAGTGGTGAGGGGCCAGGTGAGGTGGGGAGGAGGCACAAGGAACCAGCAGGAACCCCCTGCAAAGATCTGCAGAAATAACAGTGCTCCCAATGCAATAATAGTGCTCTCAATGCAATAATAGTGTGTTTTCAGTGCAATGATAGTGTTTTCAATGGAATTATAATGTTTTCAATGGAATTATAACGTTTTCAATGGAATTATAACGTTTTCAATGGGCTTGTAGGAAAAGGGAGAACTTTGGGATAAGAAAAGCAGCTTTTTCTGGTTTTTGCCAAACCACCGTAGTGGATCAAGCCTTGCAAACAAGAACAATTTTGCATTTCAGGGCCACTTTGACACCCCCCTCCCAGGGGTGTCCTGGAGAGCCTCTGTGACACTGTCACTGCAATACTGTGACATGAAAGTCCACCTGTGAGAATCAGCCAGCCCCACAATGCAGGTTTAAGACATGCAGCTGCAGCATGAGTTGAAAGTGCTCTTTGCATGCACAGAGGGAATCCAAACCAATTTGGGTTTGAGGAGAGCAGGGTTTACTCCAGGACACAACTCAGTGTTTGGAGATCATTGGACAGCTCACTCTCGTACAGATCATGCCTTTTTATGGGGACATTCCAGCTCCAAAGAAAGCAAATTCTTCTCAAACACATTGTCTTAGTTAAACTTTTAATATGTTTTGATATTGCCAGCAGCAGCTTTATATAATGCAGTCGTGTAGCAAACAAAACTCACTCTGTGCTCTTGAGGAATGGGAGCCCATGGATGGAGGGGATGGGTTGGCTCTGTGGGGTTTGCAGTGGCTGCAATCAATGGGTTAATGAACTTCCAGCCTCAGACTGGGAAGTACAGAATGTTCTGGAAGCAGGGGGAGAGGGAGAGGTTTTGGCCAGCTCACCTTGAGCCCAGGTTATGGATGGCAGGAAAAGCCTCACTCAGAACAAACCAGGACAAGCTGGGGTTCTGATTCCCAAACCAGGACAGACTGGGGCTTATGATCCCCAAACCAGTTACTAATTGGGGTTCTGGGCCCCAAACCAGTTACAGACTGGGGTTCTGATCCCCAAACCAGGACAGACTGGGGTTCTGATCCCCAAACCAGTTACAGGCTGGGGTTCTGATCACC
>CADDXX010000794.1:266079-285406 GCA_902810485.1 Alauda arvensis
TTATGGTCCCCAAACCAAGACAGACTGGGCTTATGGTCCCCAAACCAGTTACTAATCAGGGTTCTGGTCCCCAAACCACGTCCTGCTTCTAACCTGGAGATCAGTACTGTTCCCTCTTTCCTTGGTGCAAAGCACAGGCCACGCACTTCCCAAAAAGCAGATAAGGCTGGAGCAGTCATTGCCATAAAAAGGAGTTTGGATGGTGCCACTGCTCAGCGTTTCTGGAGGCTCTCCCTCATCTCCGTGTCCCTGAGCTCTGGGAGCCTGGCAGAGCCCTGGGTGACACCAGGGGGACGTGCAGCTCCTCGTGGGGAGCATCAGGCCTGGCTCCTGCCTGGCTGCCACCATCTGCKGAGGGCTTGGCTCTGCAGCAGCTCCTGCCATGCTGCTGTGTCTTGGCAGCCTTCTCCTCGCTGTGCTGGGATTCCTTGGAAGCACAGAACCACCTCCTGTCCTCAAACTGTTCTTCATTAGGCACCAAGGGACAGTTGGTATTTTGGGTCGTGCTCTTCGTTCTGTTCCTTTCAGGAAAGCAAAGACAATTCCACGTGGCTTTTGTCACTCCACAAGCCTTTCCAAAATCTGGGTCATCCCCAAATTCAGGCTGTCACATGGACAAAGTAATTCTGCTTGGGAATTAACCTGGGAATTTGAAGTGTTGCTACGTTAAGAGCAGAACTCACACTTGGAAATCTCGGGTAATACATAAGCTTTGTGTTTTCCTAAAGAACAACTGCTCAGGAGTTCTGGAAGTCCAGGGGAACTCACAGGATGTTCAAAGAATGCCTCCCTTATTCTTTGAGTCTAGTGCTGGTTTTATACCTGCAGCTCTTTTGTGGAACCTGAGGAATTTTACAACACTGTGCTCAGTGGGAGGAGTTGTGTTGTGCGTGTGCTTTTCCTTTTCCATCCTGRATTTTCTGTTTACACGTGGCCTGTTGGTTCCTCTGCCACTTGWGCACAGCACAGTGTCCTTTGGTGCTGGAACCAGGCTTTGAGACAGCTCTGCTAACGAGGAAGGGGCATCCATTCCCTGCAGGTTGCTTGGGATGCTGGGGAATAAAGAGATGTTGGAATTACCATAAATTCCGTAATCTTGGCTGTGAGCAATCAAACGAATCATCACCCATGTTTTTAAATCTTATCTCCTAAATTCTTAAAGGCTTTGTCCAGGTAAAGCAGAAGGAAAGAGAGATCCAGGAGTTGTCCTCAAGGTGGTGGAAAAATCTGTAACTTGCCTGGAGCCCGGGGCAGGCAGGGTATGGAAAAACTGCCTGGTGCTGCAGTGGAAGGGAACTGTTCATCTCTATTTTTAAATTMCTCCCTTTCTTTTAGAATTATGTCCAACAGTGTGATGCCTCTGGATGTCCAGCAGTTGAATTATTAGCACTTAGAGCAATGATGAGAGCCAGCAAACCGAGCTGGAGCACGGCTGGCAAAGGAAGTATTTGTGTAAGAGGTGACTGACAGCAACTTATCCCTGTCTGCTAAGTTTCTTCTGTGACTTCCGTGTCAAAAGTGAGTTCTTCAAAACCTCCAGCTCCCTCAATTTTTTAACCTGCTTGCTGGGAACAAGAAAATGTCTCTTTCCCAGCATTCTCCTTTTCACATTGGCCTTGTTGCAAGCAAGAGCTGAGTGAAAAGGAGAAAAACCCAAACCAGAACAACAAAAAACCCCCCAACACAACCTTCATTCCAGAGTCCAATTTGCAATGAGAATCTTTGAGTCTATTTTTGTCCAATTCCATTTGGACAAAATTCAAGAATTTGATTTTTCCCATTGCTTTACTTTGTACTCTGGTTGACTCGGAGAGCATGGGCTGAAACCAATGCTGAACCACAAAATTCAATTAAAACACAGGGAGCAAGCAGGGAGGAGAAATCAATGGGTGGATTAGTCTATCAGCTGCTGTTCCCATGATCTTCTTATCTTATCCTGCACTACAAGAACTGCTGGGAAGTGGAGTTGTTCTAAAATCAGCTCAGGCTGCTGTGTCCTCTCAGCACAGAGCAGAAAATTGGATCAATGGCCTGAGCCTATTCCTCTCTGCTTTCCTTCKAAACAGCTGGACTGCCAAATCCAGCCAGAGAATGGAGGCTAATCTGGGGTTTAATCCTGCTGCTCTCCCACTATGAAGTCAAACAACAGAGCCTGGAACAAGCAGAAATCAGTGCAGATTCCAAGCCAGGCTGCTCAGTGTTTACAAATATTCATMATTTTGAAATATTTTAGAACGTATTTTGTCTGCTGTTCTTGCATCTAGCGACTACATCAGGTCTTTGGAACAGAAATGTTTATTAATCCTTGAATTACCTGTGGGTCTATCAAAAAAAGAAACCTAAGGCAGGAGGGGAAAGTTCTAAAATAACAATATTTAATTTTAGTTTGTTCCTGCTTCTTTCCTATATTTCACTTTTTATGTAGAACAGAATAGCAGCACTTCTGAAGTTTTATATCAAAGGTCCTTGGTAAGAGGAGAAGAGAACAGAAAGGAGCAAACACATTTTTTAACCTTGGATGAGCTGTTTCAARAACTGCCAATTATGACCTTTTCCAACCTTAATGAKTCTCAGATTGGTACCTGGACCTCTGTTTAAAAATTCTATGATTGGTACCTGGACCTCTATTGAAATAAATAAAGGCAAAGAGCAAAATGTACTCTTTTTTATTCTTGCTCTCTTACTCACTAGCAATGTTAGATTGGTTTGCTGGTGGAAAACTGTGTAAGGCTGGATGGGGAGTCCTGACTGATGGAATGGCTGGAAAACAGGAGGGAGAAGGGATTGGTGGTGGTTTCCCTCAGATAACTCACTGCAAGGGGTCTGCATCTTGCTGCACAGCAGCCCCTCCACGTGTCTGTGGTGATGAACAAACTGGAACATCTCACTGCAGGAAAGGCAGGAAATATTTCACTGCAGGAAAGGCAGCCCAGCACATCCATGCACCTGGAATGATTGGAACACCCAGTTTGGGGGCACACAGGGCCAGTTCTGACCCCTCAGTCCCTACTCACAGCTCGGTCTCGTGGAAAATTGGGTATTTTTGGCAGGGCTCAGGTGGCAGAGAGCARTGTTCTGGTGTTGATGTGGGAGAGGTGATGGAAATGTAACAGGATGGGCTTTAAGGTCCCTTCCAACCCAAACCATCCCATGGTTCCTCCAGCTGTGTCCCTGCCAGGACATTGATCACTGGGGAAAGAGCAAGTTTGGAGTGTGCTGTTCAGGCAGGCACAAGCTGTGGGTGCTGCTGTGGGWGCTGATGTTTGGGGTGCAGGGGATGCAGCCCTGTGGAAGGATGGGCTGCATTCACACTCTGCTGTGTCCTCACAGTCTGGAATGGCAGAACCAGGAAGGATCCCAGACTGGTTTGGGTTGGAAGGACTTTAAGATCATCTTGTTCTGTAAAGCAGAGAAATGAAGTGATGATTGGTGGAAAGTGGGTGCTCATGTCAGTGGTTGGAGCCCATGGGTCCCACTGGGAACTGTGCTCATATCAGGGATTCCAGCTCTGCATTGATCTCTCAGGCTCTGCTCTCCTGCACCCCAAATCTCCCCTGCTCTGGTGGGGACCATCCCTGCCCGTGGATGGAACCACTCCAGGGTTCCTTCAGGTGTTTCTTTGCTGGAACATTTCTCACAGGTGTTTGGAATGTGGTGCCACAGTTCAGCAGGAGAAGTAAAAAGCAGTGTCTTAGCAAACYTCAGACTGGGGTGTTGGAAGGAAATCTTATCATAGAACCACAGAATCCTGGATGGTTTGGGTTGGAAGGGACCTTGAAGTGCTGAGCTGGGGCATTTCCCTGGCTTCAGATGGAAATGTGTTTATATCAGGAATCCAGCTCTGCACTGATCTCTCAGACTCTGCTCTCCTGCACCCCAAATCTCACCTGCTCTGGTGGGGGCCATCCCTGCCCRTGGATGGAACCACTCCAGGGTTCCTTCAGGTGTTTCTTTGCTGGAACATTTCTCACAGGTGTTTGGGATGTGGTGCCACAGCTCAGCAGGAGAAGTAAAAAGCAGTGTCTTAGCAAACTTCACCTACGGATTGGGATGTTGGAAATAAACCTTGTCACAGAATAAACCTTGTCACAGAATAAACCTTGTCACAGAATCCCAGAATCCTGGACTGGTCTGGGCTGGAAGGGACATCAATGATCACTCAGTGCCACCCCTGCCATGGGCAAGGACACCTTCCACTATCCCAGGCTGCTCCAAGCCCCATCCAACCTGGCCTTGGGCACTTCCAGAGATCCAGGGGCAGCCACAGCTTCTCTGGGCACCCTGTGCCAGTGGGAGCAACATCTGTCAGCTGCCAGAAATGGACAATCAACATTGCTCTGGGTGCTTTGAATGTTTCCCTGAGATATTTCCAAGAATATCCTGTCCCTCTTAAGCACCTCCAAGCACCCATAAACACATCATCCTTTCTGCACTTCCCTCAGTGTATTTATTTTTGCAGCAGGGAGGGGGGGAGATGGAAAATCCTCTGAGCAGTAGCCACAGGAGCTGATCCACCACTGAGCAGGCACAYGGCCAAGTGGATGCATGGGCATACATGCAGACAGCCCAAAGGACAGATGTATCAAATCAGATTTATGAGGTCAGTTTTCCCAGCCAATAAAGCCCAGATTGCTGTCTGCCCCATCCTAACCTTCCTGTGTTTAAATGGATGTGAAACAGATAATCCAGCCTTTGGCGGGAACAGCGCTGATAAAACACAAACATCATTTCTGTGGCCACATCAGATTATTTTCCCAATTCAGCAGAAAGTACTGGCTTGGAGATTGTTAAAGAGGTCACAGTATTTTTATACTGGTTGTGTGTGAATAAAAATTTTCTCAGTCCAAGAGAAGGAGCGGAGGATGTGTATTAATTATTATTATTGTGCAGTAGAGTGCAGCAGGAAGGGACTTGGTGTGATGAGATCTGTCCTGGGCAAACCTAACTGATACCTGCTCCTCACTCCCCAGGTAAAGTGATCTGAGCCCTGGGCCAGGTTGGTGTTTCCCTCAAGGTGAAGGTTGTACCTGTCAAAATCATTGTTCTGTGAATATTACAGGATTTTGAGAACATTCCATCCCACCATTTATAATGATTATTGGCCATGTTATTTCCCCAAACCTCKAAAATGAAATTCAAAAGTCCCATTAGGAGGGTGGTCTATCCATTATCTCTGCATTTTTTTCCTTTTATTTTCAGTAAATCAAAGCAATTTTCTGTTCTATAAGATCCCTTCTCTCAGCAAACAAAGCTAAATTGGTTCAATATTGTTGTTTGAATCTCTATTTACTTATCCTATGGGAAAGAARTGGAAATTAAAATATGGACATTACAGGCAAGACACTTCAAGAAGATATTGAAAYTGTACAGTAAAAATAGCTTTCTGATGGGAATATATTAAATAACATTGAACATAAAGACTCATTGGCAGTGTCATTTGCCAGCTGCAAAAACAGAATTGGGATGGGAAACATGCTAGGAAGAAGCAGGCACTTGGGAAGGATACATTAGTAAAAATGCTATTTTTATTTAAAGTTCTATACAGTCAAAGTTCATCTCCCAATGTTTTCTAAGGATTAGGCTTTCAGTGACATTGAAACTTTTGGCCCAAGCATTCCTGGAATCACATTGTCCTCYCTAGAACCAAATGAGGAGAAACTAATGAATTATATTAAAACTTATTGTTGYGATTTTCACAAACTGCTTTTCTTTCCCACTCAAATTCTTTGTTTTGCCTTGTAAAAACAGTGGAATGAAGTGATAATTGGTGCCCCTGCTTGTGCTGGTGGTTAAAGMCATTGGGTCCCACTGGGAACTTTAATAGGAAAGAAGAAGTGAGTTACTCTCTGAATTACCAAGAGAGGTAATTCAGATTCTGAGTCTCACAAAGCTGGCACTGACCTGAGCAGCAGAGCCCCAAGGGCTCTTTGGCAGAGCTCTCAGATGGGACTTTCCCCACGTTCTCTCAGAAGAGTTTCCTGGCATTTGGAGTTATTTTGTGCTGGGTAGGGAAGTGCTGAGCTGGGGCATTTCCCTGACTTCAGATGAAAACGTGTTTATATCAGGGATTGCAGCTCTGCATTGATCTCTCAGGCTCTGCTCTCCTGCACCCCAAATCTCCCCTGCTCTGGTGGGGACCATCCCTGCCCACTCCAGGGTTCCTCCAGATGTTTCTTTGCTGGAACATTTCTCGCAGGTGTTTGGGATACGGTGCCACAGCTCAGCAGGAGAAACCAAAAGCAGTGACAGCAAACTCCAGACTGGGGTGTTGGAAGGAAATCTTATAAGAGAATCACAGAATCCTGGATGGTTTGGGTTGGAAGGGACCTTGAAGTGCTGAGCTGGGGCATTTCCCTGACTTCAGATGAAAATGTGTTCATATCAGGGATTGCAGCTCTGCACTGATCTCTCAGACTCTGCTCTCCTGCACCCCAAATCTCCCCTGCTCTGGTGGGGGCCATCCCTGCCCATTCCAGGGTTCCTCCAGGTGTTTCTTTGCTGGAACGTTTCTCACAGGTGTTTGGGATGTGGTGCCACAGCTCAGCAGGAGAAACCAAAAGCAGTGTCTTAGCAAACTTCAGCTATTGAGATGTTGGAAATAAATCTTGTCACAGAATCCCAGAATCCTGGACTGGTCTGGGCTGGAAGGGACATTAATGATCMCTCAGTGCCACCCCTGCCATGGGCAGGGACACCTTCCACTGTCCCAGGTTGCTCCAAGCCCCATCCAACCTGGCCTTGGACACTTCCAGGGATCCAGGGGCAGCCACAGCTTCTCTGGGCACCCTGTACCAGTGCCTGCCCACCCTCCCAGGGTAGAATTTCGTCCTAATATCTGATCTAAATCTTCCTCTTTTAGTTTAAAACTCTTCCCCCTTGTTCTGTTCCTGCCTTAYGCAGCTGGGAGAAGACTCAGACACAAATTCTGTGTGAGCAGGGAAGGTGGTTGCACCCTAAAGGACACAGAGCTTTTGTCCTTTAGCTCTTGGCATTGCAGTTGCTCCATGAATTTTCGTGCTGCGGATGCTGAAGCACATGGTGGAGATCCCTTCGGACATCTGACCTCTCCCAATTTCTTATTCCCCTTCCTCTGCTGAACGGGGGAGGCGGCTCTGGAGCTGCCAGCAAAGCCTGTGAGGAGCAGATAGATAACAATGAGGTGATAGCACACGAATGGCAGCCTTCATCAGATTAATCCCAGGACGGTCACCCGGATGCGTTTACAGCAGATAATCCAAACACAAACACTGCCTTCTAATCTCTGCCTCGGTGAGTCACCAGCAGATGCCGAACACAGCCCCCGGAACCTCCAGGCAAAGATCAGCATCTGTTCCAGAGCTCTCCGGGGCTCTTTGGAAGGTGTTGCTTTCATTTCCATCCCCACTGCAGCCCCGTTTCTCAGTATCCAGCTGTCCCTTGGAATTCTGAGAAATGAGAACAGTCAGCAGCAGAAAACAGGAAGGAATTTCAGATCCAAGCAGAGAAATAAAGGAATTCTTCCCCCAGAGGGTGCTGGGCACTGCCCAGGCTCCCCAGGGAATGAGGCTGCCACAGCTCCAGGAGGGTGTGGGCAGCTCTCAGGGATGTCCAGGCTGGGATTTGGGGGTGTCCTGAGTTGAATTCAATGATCCCTGTGGGTCCCTTCCAGCTCAGGAGATTCTGGGACTGTGAAGTTCAGGATATAATCCTGGTGTACAGCATTCCCTGCTGTTCTTTGGATGTTTTCTCTGGGGAAAAGGAGAAGTCTGTGGTTTGTAGCACACCTGTGGCTCTTCYAAACTGTTTAGACTGGTGTGTAAATGCCTGGTTATTATCACAGGTGCTGGAGTCCATTTCTGATCCATCTTTTCCCCCTGGCTGCAGGGGTTCCATGGCTGCAGCTCTCCACACACACCAGGTGGGGAGACTTTTCTTCCCTTTTCTGGGGACCCTGAGGTTTGGCTCCCTTTGAGCAAAGGGAATTCTGCAAGGGCTTCCCAGCAGAGAAGCAAAGGCTGATCACTGCTGGTTAAAGATGTAATTCAGCAAGGAAAAGCCAAGCTGAGTGTAATTTCTGAGCAGTCAGGATCCTGAAGAGGTGACTTTCCTTCTGCAAAACTGAACTGCAGAGTAGCAGTTCACCAGGTTCAACTTCTAACAGGCTGGTGTGTTTGAAATTAGGAGAATGGGATATTATTTGGTGTTATGGCATTTTAGCCATCTGGCATTAAAAAATAATTCCCCATAATCATTTCCTGGAAAAGAAAACTTAAGATTCATTGGCTGCCACTAAGGGATGAGAACAAATTCCATGTAGCTCCTGAAATATTGCCAGATGATCAATATAATTTTTTATTCTCAGATTGTGTCTTTTTTCACCTTTATTTCTCATTGGATTTCARACTTTAGACTCTAAATATGCCAGGGTGGTTAATTTGTAGCCTCAGGGAATTAATGGCAGACAATGAGTTCTCCAAAGAGGAGTAAAGAAACCAAATTCAGTCCTGGGAGGGGGAAAACGTGACTGAAGGACACAAAAAAGGAGCTAAATGTTCATTTAAATACCGACCAAAACCACGGCAGAAAGTTCTCAGACTGAGGCTCCCAGAGGACATGGACACAGAACTATAAAATAAATACTGAGGAATATGGGGCACAAAGAAATTCTAGAATAAAAAAAAAACCTTAATGCTGCCCAAAATATCACCTCCCATGCAGCTCAGATAAAAGGTGACATTTGTCACTCTTGCTTTCAAAGACTTCTGCAGAGAGCCAGGCTCCAAGGGCAGAAATCAGAGGTCGAGGTTTGCCCACCTAAATTTAAAACAGTGGTGTGGAAAAACCTCTGCACTCCCATCAGCTGCCATCCTGCYCTTTTATTTCCAAGGGAATGAATTCCCTGGGGATGCAGCAGGCTTGGGAGGGTTGAGCTCTGAGTGGAAGGGGCACAATCCCTGCTCCAATCCTGCCTCATTCCCTGTGTGTTTTGGTGGATTCCATCCCCAACACACGGCTCAGAATTCCACAGCTGAGAGCAACCACGCAAAACTTCAGTGTCTCCATCACAGATTTAAAGTTGTCTGGAAAGATTTGAAGTGATGACATAGAGAATTTGGTAAATTGTGATTATTGACATCAGCTGAGAGACAGAATGTTCTGGGAATTATTGACAACACTGGTAAATTTTGGTATCGCTGTTTTTTATTAATCCAGTTGTTTAAGGATTTAACTGCCTTATAAAAATACGCTTAAAATTATAGCATAGAATTGAAGTTGATAATTTATGTATTTTGTTTTCCTAACAAATTCTAAATTCCCCTTCATTGCCCTGTCCTGTTCTCCAGTCTTCCTCTTCCTTTCCTCTTCTGTGGGGAAATCCACAGGGGAATCAGTGGGGGAATCCAAGTGGTTTTCTCTGAGGAGATCCCATTAGTTTCCACTTGCTGACAACTGTAAAATCAGTTAAAAAATGATTCCTCAGTGTCCCTGACTCTATCAGGACATTCTGGAACTGCTTGTTCCAGTAGTGACAAATCAATCTACTGCTAAAGTATTTTTGTTTCTTGTTTTAAGGGACCTACAAATAAAATGTCCTTGGTGTGAGGTGTCCATGAGTTGATCTCACTCTGGTGCCAGGTGAGCTGTACCTGCATAGACATAAACATTTACAGACAGCAGCCCTGCCCCTCTCGTTCAAGTGSTCAAACAGAAGTTCTGTAAGGAACTGTATCAATGGAAAGATAACAAATCTGGGTTGAGTGAACACTCCCCTCCTCTCCTCCTCCTCAGCCTGCTTGGAATTCCTCATTTTCACTCACCCAGCACCACCCCTAACCCACGTCCCCAAGTGTCACATSCACAGGGCTKTTAAATCCCCCCAGGGATGGTGACTCCACCACTGCCCTGGGCAGCTGTGCCAGGGCTGGACAGAAATATTCCCCAAAATCCATCCTGAGCCTCCCCTGGCCATTTCCCCTCTCCTGTCCCTGTTCCCTGGCAGCAGAGCCTGACCCCCCCTGGCTGTCCCCTCCTGTCAGGGAGTTGTGCAGAGCCACAAGGTCCCCCCTGAGCCTCCTRAAATGCTTCCACTCTTTAAAAGTGGTTTCACTTCAATGGAACCAAATAAAAGCATGAAATTCTGGGGTCTGAAACAATCTCAGAATCATTTCAGAAAGCCAATTTCTGTGCTGACACTGCTGGGCTGTTGTGGTCCAGCAGAGGAAATTCCTTMTGGATCTTTTAGAAGGTAGGAAGAAAGATGGGATTAGAGAGCTGATTTCCAGCAGGTCCTGGGCTCTGAACCCAGGCTCGTGGTGTTCAGGAGTGATTAGGAATGGGAAAACAGCAAGGAGACTGTTTTCATGGTGGGCTCTGGCCTTCAAACTCCCTGAGGAATTGCAGGGGGATGTTATTACATTRCATTTTCTGTCAAATGGAATGAAAGGTAAAGGTCAGTGGAAGTATATGTGAAGTGATGCACCAGGACTATTTTTTTTTAAAACCCCTTCAAAAACCTTATTTTGCACAAGAGTACTTGGCTCAGGGCTGACTGTTCAGAATCAGGAAAAATGGATGATTTTTTGGGATGATTTGTTTTTAATTAGTCTCCAATGTGAGGGGACCTGCAGAATAAATTSTGTCCCTGTGAAAATTGCCTGGGCTCATGTGCAGTTATTCCACTGCTCCAGAGGGAAGGGAGAGGAGCTGGGAAAGGTTTGAGGAAGGGTAAGAAGGACAGTGAAGAGGATGCAGTTATTTTTCATCCAGAAGGACAGGAATACATGGAATACTTTCATCTAAAAAGGAGTAAAATAATGGTAAAAGGAGCAAAAATAATGGGCAAAAGGAGTAAAATAATGGGGAAAATGGGAGGGATTTGATGGAGCTGAGTCCTGAGAGCCATGGCAAAGGTGATGCTGTGTGTTTTTACAGCATGGGAAGCAGGGGGCAACAAAATCCACTCTCAGAAAAGAGGATGGGTGGCTGTTCTTCCAGTCCTTGTAGAATGTTGTGAATGTGGGAAATTTCTGTGGATTGGGGGGGAAATGAAAACATTCCTGGGAAGGAAACCCAGGCAGGACCAATGCTGACTTCTGGCTTGAGAAACCCCTAAAATGCAACTTTCTGGAGGAAAGCAGAATACCCTGGAGCCCTTTAATATGTGTGTGTCCTAATCTTACACACTTCTGTGTCCTCAAATGATTGTAGGGGAGATACTTAATTAGGAGGGAAGACATTTAATTAAACAGTGATTGAGCTGATCCACTGCATGTGTGAGGGCAGCTTGTGTTAAACATTTGTTACATTTCTATGGAATTTATTGAGAAAGGAAACCAAATTTTGAAGTTTTTACATTGAGCAAGACATTTGAAAGTAGATATTTTCTTTCCATTCTTTTTTGTTTGTTTGTTTGCTTCTACAGAGGGATGAGTGGAGGAGGGAAACCTGCTTTTATGCCAGTTATTTACTGTGCATGGTTTTATATCTTCAGTTCTGGACAAACACAGCACTTAAAGCACTTGCCTACCTGAGGTCTCTTAGACTGTCAGTGCAAGCACAAAACCCAGTGAAAGGGTACAGAAAAACAGAGGATAGTTACTGTGATACAAAGATTTATTAAGGTGAGAGAGTAATTTTTACATCCTGTTGCTTCTGGTGGTTGCATTTATGTATTCTGTAATGTATTACAGACATAATGCAGTATATTTTATATATCAATATAGCAATATATTATAGGTTATGTGCATTTTTATATATATTTATATCCTTTTTTTTCCTGGTTTTTTTTTCTGTTTTATTTTTTTTTCTGTTAGGCTGAGGCTTAGTTTTAGGCTTAGGCTTCTGAGGRTGAGGCTGCTGGGCTTATGGCTTGGTTTTAGGTATTCCTGCATGGAACAGGGAGCTGGACACTGTGATCCTTATGGGTCCCTCCTAACTTGAGATATTTTGTGATTATTTAAGGAAAAATATTATGACTTGTATGAGGTCACAGCCCAGAGCAGCCCCATGTTATGGCCTTGCTGAGCTTTTATCAGGCACTCTGAGCCCAGGCTGTTCCCTCCTGGGGCACTGTGGCTTTTTGTCCTGTGTATTCCCRCAGGAAAATCYTGGAATTTCAGATTTCAGTGCACAYATCAGAGCWCAGGTSTGGTGAGGAGCAGCTGAGGGAGCTGGGGAAGGGGCTCAGGCTGGAGAAAAGGAGGCTCAGGGGGAATTTCTGGCTCTGCACAASTCCCYGACAGGAGGGSACAGCCAGGGGGGCTCTGGGAACAGGGGACAGGGACAGGAGGAGAGATCATTTCCCCCCCTAGATTTATAAGTGTTGGAGGCTGTGGCATCCTCAGGACCAGGGAGGCAGCCAGGATGTGTGGAAAAAGCTGGGAAAACTGCAGGCACAGGGACAGAGGGACAGGCTGGGCCAGGGGAGGCTCAGGGTGGATTTTGGGGACAATTTCTCCACTGAAMGGGCTGTCAGGACTGGGCTTTCCAGGGCACCACCMCTGACACTGTTTGGAAAGAGTGTGTGGCACATGGACAGGGCTCAGTGGTGGCCTTGGCAGKGCTGCATTAATGTTGGACTCCAGACCCTTGCAGGGCTTTTCCATCCTAAATAATTCCATGATTCCGTGGTTCTGCCATCCCTGCCCCCAGCAGCCAGAGGGACAGAGCYTTCTGAAGGCCAACACCAGCCCAGAGGAGCTTTTGGAGCACACAAAAGGGATGCTCTGGTGTGGAGGCTGGAAATCTGCTGCAATAACAGCACCTCTGTGTTTGTGGGGCAGCAGCTGCCAAACCTGCCAGGAATTCTGGGCTGATTCTGTTTTCCCCATCCAAAACACACCTGGAGCTCCCTGGGAGCAGCTGCTCTGCCTCTGGCTGATGCAGGGTTTTGAACCATGTGGAACAAAATCTTCCCCAAASCTCACATCCTCCCCAAATCTCCCCAGCCCTTGCATTTTCCCAGAGCAGGACAGGAGTTGGAAGTGGTCACAAAAATTGGACAAACTGTTTGGTAGCTTTCACCTAAAAACTCTGATTATAACCCAACAACTATTGATCTGAACTTAAAAACACTCAGTATTTGTATTTGTATTATTTTATGGTTATTTGTAATGCCTGATTTTTAATTTATTGGAAATACCTGAGGTTTAGTTCATCAGAATATCTGATTTTTAATTTATTGGACAATTCTCCATCTTTATTATTTCACCTTGCTGTGGTGACTTAGGATAAGAATGAGATTATAATAAGCAGGTTTTTCTCTAAGAAACTATACAATTATCACAAACCTTCCAAAAGCCTTAAGTAACAGTCATAAGTCCAAAAAATTTTGGAAAAATGACTCCATTACTGGAATAGCAGTCAGGTTTTGGGGATGAGAGGAGCTGGACACTTGTGAAGCGCTGCTGTTACACAGTTCCAACACGATTTTCTTGCTCCATGAATCACAGGCCAGGGCTTGGCTCTGCTCCTACCCCTCACAGCTCCCTCCCAGAGCTGCCTGAGCGTGTCTGGGCATCCCCAGTGTGCTGTGGGAAACCCTGAGTGAGGGACAGACACTCTCTGAGCTCACCCCTCCCTGCTTTCCTTCCCCCTTCRCACTCAGGAGTGGTTCAGTGCAAGAATAAGAGTGTCCCTGGAGAAGAATTTCTAATTTTGCTGCCTGGGTGAGCTGAAGCTTTTCCAGGGCAGGCTGTGGGCTGAGCWGGGTGGAGGAGGGCTGGGAAAGGTCAGGGATCCCATCTTGGCTCTTTTTCCAGCAGCTTTGCTGGTAAAACCCCACAGACGTTCTCGTGGGCTCTCTGCTCACAGTGAGGGACAGATCATTTCCCCCTCTATATTTATAAGACTGATGGAGGCTGTGGCATCCTCAGGAGCAGGGAGGCAGCCAGGATGTGTGGAAAAARCTGGGAAAACTGCAGGCACAGAGAGAGAGTGAATGGTGCTGGGYTGGTGCAGGCAGTGCCAGTCCCAGCTGCCCTCACCGAGCAGAAATCACGCCCAGTTCCTGCAGGCAGAACCCTGAACAATCTATCCTTGGCAGGCAAAATGCGGGAAATCTCATCCCTCCAACTCCAAAACATTCCAATTTTTTTTTTTTTCTATTTGGTTTTTAAAAATAATATYGTGTCCTTTTTGGGCACGCATAAATATAGAGATGCTCCTTGTGTGTCTCATGTATTCCGGCAAACAAGCTGTCAGACTGCCTGAGTGCATGGTATATGTGGCAGGAGATTTATGAAACTGTTCCATCATGCTTCTAAATAAATTAGGAAAACGTCATGGCTTTGGGAAATCAAAGCTTCCAGAGCAGTGTTGTGGTTTGTGTTGCTCTAAATTAGTGAGATGAAGCACTTCATTTGAAAAGTTCCCTCCTCTGACAATGGTCGGGGAGTTCACACGAATGGAGCTTTTCATTTTCGTGGAGAAAACCTAAATTGTGTAAGTGATGTCATCTATTTTCMTCCTCTGTTTAGACAGCCTTGCAGACTACAAAGGACATTTTTCTGGACTGTGCATCTGAGCTTTCTGAGGGGGAATATCAGATATCTGTGAGGAAATGCTGGGGGTTTGTGCCCCTCTGCCCAGACACAGCCCCAGGGTGTCTGTGAGGATGAAGCACCCAGGAACCCCCTGTTTGCAAAGCAAGGTTAAAACACACCAAGTTTAACTTCATCCTCCAGTTTAACTTCATCCTCCAGCAATTTTTTATGGAAAGTGGAAACAGATGGACGAGACAAAGGCACAGTCATCATGTGTCTAACACTAACCAGAGGGAAGAAACCAAAGCAGCTATTCCCACATTGGTGCTTGCTTCTAGAAGATGCTCCTGCACTTCAGCATTTGTTTAAAAACCTTCAGGAGCCCATGGATTTCTCCTGGCTGCTGGTCTGGCAGGGAATTCCAGAGGGATGGCCCTGCAGAGGGGTGAGGGATTGGTGTGGGATCAGGAATGGCAGGATGAGTTCTCAGTCTGAGACAAAACCTTTGCTCAAAGCAGGAAAAGGAACCACAAGGAACTGACTGTGAGAGTGAGCAGAAGTCTGCTTAATCAGAAAATAATCATAATTTTGTCCAAGATTTTTCATGCTGGAGAGGAAATTCAGKAGTGCCTTACCTGGTAAGTCCAAGGAACAAGTGACACTGTTCTGCACAGGTCTCTGTTGGCACAGAAATATCTTTTAAAAGCTCACAGAGATGGCCARAACAGTAATGCCAAATTGTAGTAAATAATTAATAAATAATACCAAATTGTAGTCAATATAGTAAAAACAATAATACTTTTACAGCCTGTAATTGAGAATAAGTGAATGAATTACATTAAGCCTTAAACAGAAAAGCCAAATGACAAAAATTCCAAAACYTTGTAGTTGAAGGAAATACTTTCTTGGCACATGCAAGGTATGCATCATAAATCAATGGGTTTGAAAATGTCCATTTAGAACTGCTGTGYTTTACTACATTTTTTGCCTTACCCCACCCTATTGAATTCCATTATTCTGTTAATATCTGAGCTTGGGTTTTGTTTCAGAGGATTTATTTTGCTTTCATCACCTGCTTCTACTGCTCATCCCCATGTGTGAGACTTTTCCACATCTGAAATATTTCCTGAGAACAGTTCATTCCTTTGTGCCACGTGGGTACTGACACAATTTAATATTTGGTATTGATTAATTAATTACTAAAATCAAACCTACAAATTAACCAAAGCTTTCCATTCTCCTTTTATTGTCTGTCTGAATTTTTTTTTTCTTAACTGTGCCATATCCTACATCTTATTACTGCTGAGCATTTCTATATATTTGGATTTCATCTGACCWGGAGTTGTTTGATTTGACAGATTCTGTATTTGCAGCATCAAAATATGTTGCTATGGAAAAAGTTACGAGTTCTAATTAAAAATGCAGAGGTCACAAGTTTCCCAGAACCAGCAGGGCATAGATCCTAGGAGAAAAGAATCACAACATAAAAAATCCAGAGATATGTCACTCTGCAACTTTCCAGATCTGAAAAGGGAACAGCAAGCATTCAGGACAAAACAGGAGGCTGAAATTCATTCAGATGCTAAATTCTCCCTTCCCACTGGCACAAGCTGCTTCTGGAATTCATGCAGAGCTCTGAGATTTGAAATGTCATCCTCATACAACTGAAAGTGAGGAGAGAGAGAAATCAGATGGGCGTTAGTAAAGAGAAATCAGAGCTGCCAGGTCATCCTTTCAACTCCAATACCAACAGTGAATTAATTCATCTCATGGTGCTGAGGTTTTGATGAACCTGTGTCCATCACATCCTTTCAGAGATCATCATGTTGGAAAACACTCTCAGGCACAGGGYAGRGYTTTGGGRTTGTCCAGTGCAGGGCCAGGAGCTGGACTGGATCATCCATGTGGGTCCCAGCCCAGGATATTCTGTGATCTGTGATTTCAGCTTTGATTTCCCTTCAATACCTGTTTAACTGTTTATAGTTTCCCCTCTAATAAACTGTTATTTCTAAACAATTATAAGTTTCTTCTCCTTTTGCTCCAGTTCAGCCAAACTAAGAACCACCAGTGCAAGCACAGCCTTGGGTCTGAGCTGCCCCCACCTGTGCCAGGATGCACCCACACAATTTCTCAGCAGATCAATAGATCCATGTCTGCATCAGAGCACAGGATTTCAGACCAGATCAGCTGTGCAAACCTCTGCTCTGGTATGAACACACCTGCTCTGTGCCAGGTTGGGCCATTTCTGCAATATTGTGGTAAATGAATCAATTACAACATCGAATCATAGAAAGTCCTAAATTGGAAGGGACTCACAAGGCTCATCAAAAAGCCCAACACTTCCACTCAAAATGTATTTAGCTTCTAATCTTTTGGCAGTGTCAGAGCTCTCAGAGCTCGCACTGCAGTAATTTTTGTTTTTAAATGACAAATATTGTGTAAATATGTTCCAGTTTGTGTCCCCTGCCCTGCAGTAGCAGGGCACAGCAGTTTTCCTCCCTGAACTCTGCAGTTCAGGGAAGTGGTGCTGCTACACCCAGAGCCAAGGGATCCCCAGCTCCTCTCTGAGAGCTGCTGAGTTCCTGTCTTGGGGAGAAGGGAAGCCTGAAGTCTGGTGGCTCCTGCTCCTCAGTTCCACCTCTAGATAGAAAAAAAAAATTCCTTACAGAAATTTGGTATTTTCTCACAAAAACACAAAGCCATTTTCCAGCAAATGTACTTTTGTGAGGGTGGGCAGCCCTGGCACAGCTGTGGCTGCCCCTGGATCCCTGGCAGTGCCCAAGGCCAGGCTGGGCAGGACTTGGAGCACCCTGGGATAGTGGAAATTGTCCCTGCTCATGGCACTGGATGGGCTTCAAGGTCCCTTCCAACCCCAACCATTCTGGGACTCCAGGACCTCACAGATGTTAAACACCCCCCTCCTCATCCTGGGATGGGATGGGATGGGATGGGATGGGATGGGATGGGATGGCATGGCATGGCATGGCATGGCATGGCATGGCATGGCATGGCATGGCATGGCATGGGATGGCCTTTAAGCTCCCTCCAACCCAGTCTGGGATTCTGGGACTCTGCAATTCCAGGCTCCTGTAATTCCATGCTTTGATTACCCACATGTGAGCCTTGGCTAAAAGTTTCAATTCTCTGCTGAAGGTCCCACCAAARGTGCAGCACAAGACTCACCCTTGCAGTTTGATGCATTTGCAGATCTAGAACTGTTTCCTCCCAGTTCCTGCGAGAATTCCAGAGCCAGTTCATTGCCAGGGTTATTTTTACTTCTCTGTCATGGCCTCAGGCCACATCCCTTAAACTGAGGAGACAGGCAGTCAAGTGCAACACCAGAACGTGGAACTGAGCTTGTTGCTGGCACAACTACAGAGACCAGCACTGGATCCTGTGTTTCAAAGCCTGTGTGGATCATTTTRCTCTAATTAAAGATGCTATCATTGATAAAACAACAGTAGATATCCACCTCACTTTTTTGGGGGGTTTTGGTGGGGTAAAACCAGCTCCAAACCAGCCCAAAASCACCCATCTAATTAGGATGAGGGCTAAATGCTTTCGTGAGGGCTCACAAGTGCTGATCTGTAGTTTTGTAAATGTAGACTATGTCATTCTTCTGTATTTAATGAGTCTTGTTTATAGTTCTGAAGTCTATAAACTGAGCTAATTACCATGAAAAATTCCAGGCAGCTGCCTTGAAACTGTTTTACCAGTTTTCCCTTTTGCCCTGCTTTGGTTTTTTAATAAGGCAAGAAGTTTCCAGATAGTTACAGACAATATTCAGGACTGGGATTCATATTTAATGTTTTTCTACTGAACTGCAGCAAGGTCAGATCCTAAATTCGTTCCTCTAATTCTAAGCCAAAGTAGATGAGAAATTACGTAAATTCAGATGCAGCTCAGAGGGCAACTTTGCTTTGAGAAGGTACAAACTTTACCCATTTCTATATTATTCCTTTTAATAAGTGCTTTAATGGAGCTAATTATTTAAAAATATTTCCAATATTATATATGATACTCTATGATATTCCATAAAACAGGTCAATATAATATTATTTGAATACTTAATATTTTACATTCAATATTTAGAATTCAATCATTTCTATTTGTTCTAATTTTAATATGTAATATACAGTATGAAGTGTTTACTATATCACTCATGTTTGAGACAGAAAATACTGAAGTTCCCATTTTTGTGTGCAGACAGCACAGCTGTTTTCTGTCATAAAGCAAAAAAAAAAAAACCCATCATACTACAGTCATTTTATATAGTGCTATTTCCATGCTCCCATGTTAATTTGGAAGTATTTTTAGTGCTATCCTGGCTTTCCTACAAATTTATTTTTAAAAAAAACTAAGCAAGACACTCTGAAAAAGCAAAAGGGAAGCTCTGAACATCTTTCCCTGAGTGGAGTCCCCTTAAAAACTTCTCAGCCCTGCAGATTTCTGAAAGGCAAGAAGCCAGAGTGGAACTGTTGGGAAGAGCGTGGAGGAACAGGAAAGGCTCCCTAAACTGATTTTGTGCTGAAAATTGTGATTCAGGGTGTTGCTAAGTGCAAACAGAAATATTTCTCTSGCTGGTGCCAAACAAGCGGAAGACTCGGGGAGTTTCTTTTCAGCACTCGGAGCTCTGAACAAGGTGGTGGGAGGGGATTCTGCACAGCCTGGCAGGACCTGGCTCCCTCGTGGGGCTGGGTTTAACCCCTTTGGGTTTCTCCAGGAGGGGTAAAACCAGTCCCAAAACAGCCCCAAACCAACCCCAAAATACAGCCCCAAAACAGCCCCAAAATCCAGCCCCAAACCAGGCCTAATCCATCCCAAAACCAGCTCCAAATCAGCCCCAAAACAATCCCAAAACCAGC
>CADDXX010000795.1:0-48999 GCA_902810485.1 Alauda arvensis
CTGGATCGCATCATCTGGAACTGATCTATCAGCTTCTTGTGCAGGGGACGCATTTCTGGGTGTACAAACTTCTCATGGACTGCCAGACCCACTCCTAGGACATGGACCTGTGAAAAAGAAAAAGCAACATCAGAAAGCCAAATAACTTGTGTCTAAGAGAGAGAAGAGAAGGCTGTCCTGCAGTTCTGGCAATGTGCAAGGAATATGCCACTGTCCATTACAAGACTGCTGGTAATTAAGCAAGCCTTGGAGTCCTGGCAAGTTCATACTACTCCAACAAGTATTCAAGTGTGAGACAAGTACATTTGTGTCATGTTGCATTGCTTTTCTTAGGAGATAACTGCAAAAAAAAAATATGCCAGATTCTCTCTGCAGAGTGAACAGCATTGTGCCCTCACACAGATAATGCCCTGTGACCAAAACTCCTTCCAGTGCCAGGGACGGGGGCTGAGCTGCCAGCAGAGACTTCTAAAACGAGTTTCTGAGAATTGAGTGGAACAGCAGCAGTGTGGCACATGCAGTCACTCCTCCTGTTCCTCATTACTTACTTCTAAAGGTCACTTTTTCAAAGGGCAAACATATAATATTAATGATTGAATGAGATTATGCAAGGTCTCAGATGAAAGAAAATAGCAATGATAGGAGGCTTAAAATGTATGTAATTCCCTACATGATCCAAAGTCTGTACAAACAATAACTAATTAATCTTCAAACATCTCCTGAGGACTGAAGGGAGATAAGCATTATGTTACAGATGGGGAATCTGAAACTGAAGAACAAGGCCTAGTAGCTCTATTCAGATTTGGGCACATTGTTTAATGGGGTGTATCTTGCCAAACTTTCACTTAAGTGAGATGTGATTATCTGATTTCATTCCCATCAAAGCATCCTGCAGCTTTATCTACCAAGATGTTTCGAGGAGACACTATGGAAAAATAAAACTGCAGATAATATAAATAGGCATTAAGTTTTCATATGTGGCTCTGCCACTTTCATCTCAAGCCTGACCTGTCCTGCCTCTGATTATCTTAGAAATTTGCTAGGAAGACATAGTTCAAAATGCCAAAAATTAATGGCAGGCTTGAAATGCAACAAGATGTTGGTTGGATAATAAATGTAGAAAACAAAATTAATGTACTTTCAGCTGACCTTCACCTCAGATCCCATAGGGTGAGTGATTTGTCATAATTTCCTTGCCCACCTCCCTCTTTTTTTTTGTTTGAATGTATTTAGCTCTCCTGTCCAAAAATCTTTGCTTCTGGATCTGATGTTTAGACTGACTGCTGATGAATCCAGACAATGTAGCAACGTTCTTCTGCACCTGAAAAACAGTACCTGTTCCTGCATGAGTTCCTTGAGCTGTGTGATCTTCTCTGCGTCTCCAGGGTGCTTTGTGATATAATCCTTATCAAAAAAGGCCTGCAGGGAAAGGAAAAAAAAGTGCCTTTTGCTTACAGGAAAATGTTTCATCATAACTTGCAGTCAAAGGATGAAAGGAAAAGGTCCCAAAAATTTTAGGAAAATGAAATATATTAAGATAACAGCAGAGATTAATTTTATTGTTTTTTAGCACTCTGGGAAAAGAGAAAAAAGTCTTGGCAGCTGGAATGATTCTGTTGAATCATGACTCTGCCCAAGTCTCCCCCTGTGACAGTGAAGAGCAATCCCACTAAGCCTTGTATCTTCCAGTTATTTGAATTTTATAGTTTCCTTCACATAACTGCCTAAAGCTAAAGGAATTGCATGAGTAAATTGGCAACTAATGTAAAGCCTAAAGAGCATTCTCTCCATGGCCCCATTGCAAAGACACATCTCACACCCCTGAACCACTGCTGCAATTTTTCAGTATTTTACCCTAAACCTACCTTTTGCAATGCTCAGTTTAAGTAACAGCTTGCCAGAGATTATGCTGGATAACATATTGTATTTAACATCATTTTAGTTCTACAGTGAGTCTGAAATTAGCCCATCAGCAAAGATAATGGTTCAATAGCATGAATTAGTGGTTTTTCCTGATTCCAGACCTAATCAGTTACCCAATCAGTTCCACAGCCTCTATTGCAAAATGGACTTATAATGTAAGCAGTATTAAAAAAGTGCTTCACTGTTTTACCTGCCAAGTGAGGATTTCCAGGTAAACCAAGTGCCATGTTACAGAAACCCCACTGTTACCTGTGCCTATTTCCATGTGAGATCCCTGGAGTCTCCTTGCATGTGCCTATGCAGAATAACCAAGCAGAGGGAGTAACCCCATCTTTAGATAATGCACATGAGAATTTCTTATCTTAAGCCATACTGTCACTGAAACAGAAGTGCAGCCCAAACTGAGGAAGGGTGCTGCTCAGTGGGGAGCAGAGCCCAGCTCACCTCCTGGTACCGCGCAATTCCCCCGTTGACAGCGGCATCGATCACTCCATTCAGACACATGCTCAGGAGATTAATGTTGCCATGCATTTGCTTGTGCTGGTACTGGCTTATCAGTGTCCTCAGCTCCTGGTTTTTGTTCTCCACCACTTGAATGGCATTTTCCAAAGGACTTACTTCAACCTCAAAGGCAATAAAATATACTTTAATTCCGTGGACACTTCACTGAGATTTATCTTCCTTGTAACAAAATGACACTCCAGGATTGTTCAGTGAGCTCCCTTTGCTTTTACTGCTTTGTAGAAAATTAGCTACATTAACTAACTCCTCTCTTGGCAGTACTGGATTTCAGGTCACTTGGCTGCAATAATAGATGTCTTTCTACATACTGAAGACATGGCAGCAATGCAATTATTCCATCCTTTTGGCACTGTCTCCATTATGCTATTAGCTCATACAATTCCCCTGGTTACATTCAGCAATTATTTTGATGAAATAGTAGAAAAAGGATGTATTTAATCTTTGGTAAACACTATTTTAAGCAGCAAGATTTCAGCCCAATGAATTTTAAGCTACCTATCTCCCATGTCCTCAGTAACTCATCATTTCAACCCCCTATTACAGGCATTATGAATGTTACCAGTTCTCTTCTCTCCACTTCAAACCAACGAGAGATCCCAGGCAAACTGTGAGTCAGGGTCAGAGTGGTGCGTTCAATCCACAAGCTCTGCAAGGAGTAATTGAGGCTGTGAGGAACAGTGAACCACAACCACATCCTCTGTACTCTTCCTACAGGTGCAAAGGGGGCAAGGCTCAGAAAAGAGTGCATTAACCTCCCTGAGCATTAATTCTATAGAAGGTCTTCCTGAAAGTCACTTGAACAACAAACCAGGAATTCAGTATGCTTGAAACAAGACACTGAACATTTCTATTAATTTTAAAAACTTGACCAATCACCAGTTGTGTCGTGGGACCCAAAAAGCCATTGTAGACCTGTGTTTCAGGTCTACTGAAAAATAATAAAAAAAATCCAGCCAAACAAACAGTGTCTCCTGGCACTAAAATAACTCACCTTTAAACTAGTCATCTTTTAATCAGGTCAGGACTCAACAGTATTCAATCAGACCATGGATTTAACCTGTTACTTGAGTTACTGTGTATTTTTGGCTACCAAATCAGGATTACTTGAAAGGCTCTATCAGCATAAAATAACAAGACAGTATTCACCCTGAAGAGATGAACACTCAAACACTGCTTATTTGCTACTTGTACCTTAAACTCGTTGTCCTTGTCCTTGGGGCCCTTGTGGAAGGGTCTGTCGTAGCGGAACTTGCGGATGTTGTTGACACGGTAGAAGCTCTTGATGCGGTCAGGGACACGGTCCATCTGCAGCACGTCTATGTTGTCTGGGATGGGAGTCACCGCATAGATCTGCAAATCTGGCAGTCGTGCAGTCAGGGAAAACTTCAGCCATGTGTTAGCAAAGACAAACAGGAAACAGCAGCCCACACAGGAGGTTCCATTTCCCAACAGTGTCCTTACGGCTCAAATCCCGCACAGCATCCACGCTGTTCTCACAGAAACCAAACAGTGTGGGTTCCATGACTAAGCTCTCCAAAGTCCCTGCAGTCCCCTTAAATGTGATGGGGTTCAGTCTTTAAATGCAGTGAGCATTGTACTGGGTGTACCAAACCTAGCACAGGTGACCAATGAGAAGAGTGAGATTTAAAGACTTGGGAATAAAAAGGTTCAGCAGTTTTAAAGAAAGGGAAATTGTGAAAAGCGTAAAAAAAATAAGCAGAATGGAAAATAGTGCTTTAGAACTAGTGTCTGTTCCCAACAAAATATTGGCCAAGAGAAGGTATCAGGAATACTCCTAAGGACACAAACTGTGTGTGATGCCAGTGCTGTTAGCAAAGCATTAAAACATGGATATGACCGAGCACAGCCCTTTCCCTCTACATGGAGTACAACCTGCATTACTCCCTGAATAAAAAGCCACCGCTCTCTCCAACACCACAACAGACCAGTTACTGTCTGCGGCAGACAGGGTCTGATGTCCCTATGCAGCTCCAGGGAGAGTTTGCTGTTGCACAGAAGGATACACTGGGCATCACACTGCAGTATGGAGTCATCGGGGTGGTTTGGGTGCTGCATTGCGATGGCTTGGGGGAACTCGCTCAGCATCCTCTGCTGGAAAGCTTCCAGCCTCTCGTAGTCGTGGCCCCGACACACATACTCTTTGTTCTGCAAGAGGGACAAGCACAAATTAGTGTCCTTAAAAGTAAGTTAAACTCTACTGACTTCTATCTCACTTTAAATGTTACTTCAAAACCAAAGATAAATGACAGTGGCAATATACTAATGTGAGAGTAGATGTATTTTATCCCTTCCTTGTTCTTTACAACATATTTCATGAAGTGATGGATGAGGAAACTATTCCACTGATCTCTAAACACCACAATACCTCTGCTTCAGGAACACCCAGCATTCAGTCTTGTGGTGCCTTCTCACCTGCTTTTCAGAAAAGGCACTATTTTAAATTGGACTATACTGAAATGTATGAACTAAAACTTAAGTCACCAGCTTGGCTGTTTCTATGCTGGGAAAGCTGCTGTCAAATACAATTTACACCAGATGGATAAAAGTCCTGAGGATCTCATAGAACAGAGGGAGATACATGTTTATCATTTGATCAGATCTCCTTAGAGAGAAGTTGCAACAAGCTAGTCACAAAAACCACTGTTTAATCACTGCTGTATTATCACAGCCATACAACCTAGTCTTGATTGTGATTGTTGGGAGTTAGATTTGTTCCTTTTTCACTTACAGAATTTTTCCCCGTAAGTTGCCAGGAAACTAACTGCTGGTACTTCTGGGTAATTAAGCAAAACAAAGTGGCCAAAGAAGAGGAGGGTAGCACCTGGCTACACTTCTTCTGTCTCTGGCAGTTTCTCTGGGAGGGGGAAGGCACCGAGGGTTTTGGGGGCAGGTGAAGGACAGGGCTGGGCCAGCTGCGCTCTCGCTCTCAGCACTGGAAGGAGCAGGGCCAAGCTGTTGCTGCCTGTGGGGAGAATTCCCTGTCACCACTGCAGCCCAGTCCCAGGGCCCTGCCAGCCTCTGCTCGTGTGCCCAGCAATGCTGAGCTCCTTTTCCTTCCCTGCCCTGCCGGGGCCTCCCGCAGCTCCAGCACCACCCTGGGGCTGTGATCCAGCTCATCCACCGGCCCGGGGCTCCTGCTCATTGCTGCCCTTCCCTTGGTGCTCCTCAGAGCCCTGCAGGCACCGGGATCAGACTGCCCCGGGCTTTGGGAGGCAAAGCCTCTCCTCCAGCCCTTCCCCTCCCGGCCGAGAAGGCCCTCACGGGGTTCCTGGTTCTGTTTGTTGKTAATGCCAYAGTTACTGGGGTTTGTTTGCCTTGTTACACATACTAGTAAAGAACTGTTATTCCTATCCCCATATCCTTGCCTGASAGCCCCTTAATGTCAAAATTATAATMATTTGGAGGGAGGGGATTTACATTCCTCATTCCAAGGGGGGCTTTTGCCAGACACCTTTTAACAGACACCTGTCTTTCCACACTAAGACAGTGATGAACAAAAAATACATGCTCAGGAACTCAGGCCTATAGTACAGTAATACAGAAAAGCTTTACCAAGAATTCTCAGTGGCCACTTCACAAATTCCCCTTCGGCCCTAAAAGCACTTTCCTCTTGATGAACAAAATTTCATTTCTGCTACTAATGGAAAGCTGCATTTTAATATGACTCTTGAGGCATTAAACCACTTGTGCAGAGTTCTTTGAGATGGCTCTAACTCCAAACAGCATGATACAGGATTTCTAAAGTCCTCAGTGTCAGGAAGATTGCATTCCAGTGTCTTAACCCTCACAAACCACAATTTTCATCGGTATTAATACCTCCTGGTGCAAGACCAATAAAAACAGGCAAATTCTCTTATTTTGGCAGTTTAAACTCTCATACACACAGAATCACCAGGTTGGAAGAGACCTCCAAGATTAATGAGTCCAACCCAGCCCTAACACCTCAACTAAACCATGGCACTGAGTGCCACATCCAGTCTGTCTTTAACCACATCCAGGGATGGTGACTCCACCACCTCCCTGGGCAGGCCATGCCAGTACTTTATCACCCTTTCTGTAGAAAACTATTTCCTAATATCCAACCTGTATTTCCCTTGGCACAGCTTAGGGCTGTGTCCTCTCCTTCTGTCAGAGCTGCCTGGAGAAAGAGCCCAACCCCAGCTGAGCACAGACACCTTGCAGGTGCCTCTAGAGAGTGCAAAGGTCACCTCTGAGTCTCCTTTTCTCCAGGATGAACAACCCCAGCTCCCTCAGCCATTCCTCACAGGGTTTGTGTCCCCAGCCCCTCACCAGCCTTGTTGTCTTCTCTGGACACACTCAAGTGTCTTGACGTCCTTCCTGAACTGAGGGGCCCAGGGTTCCTTGTTTTTGCTGACTTGGACACAGCACTMAAGGTGCAGCCTCACCAGTACCAAGTATAGGGGAAGAATGACCTCCTGCTCCTGCTGGCCACACTGTTCCTGATCCCGCTGGTTTTGCATTGATGGATATTTAGCGAGGAGGGAAGAAGCCACCCATGGAAGTTATTTTTCTAAGAGGAGCTGCTAAGAGTTTCCTCTGTGCCTGACAAAACCAATCAGTGACTCGTTTTGAATATTAACACCTTGTTAAACCACTAGAAAGCTGAACATACATGTTAAGACAAACAAACTCTGGGAAAGCATTCATCTTCTTCCAGCCTGGGAACAGGTAACTATAGTAGCTGAGACAGCCACTGCACTCAGAGTGCTTCTCCAAAAACTTTGGGGCTCCAGGCATCAGGACTTTGTAAGTCTTTCATACTTTCCAGGAGGCTTCACACACCAGCACCTTGTTATTTAAAAGTCTCTATCTTGTATTCCAAAGGCAGCTCCGAGCAGCTCTTAGGGTCTGTCTATTTATGCCAGCAGCCAGTTCTCCTCCTTCTCTCTTCCTTCTGCTGTTTAGCTCACTCCTTCCTGTCCCTAGCCCAGCCACCTGTCCCTGTCTGTCCCTAGTACAAAGTCTTACCTTATCTGTCCCCTCCTGGGTTCTTGACAGCACAGCAGCAGACTCCATCTAACTCTAGCTCCAACTGTGAGTGCAGCTGAAAGCACGCCCAGCTAACTCACTCTTTATCCCACCCATAGCTGGGAGGGCAAGGCTGTTCCCACTCTTGGCTAATTAACACAGCTRCAACACATTAAAGWCAAGACTGCCCTCAGCACTATYTCTRTTTGTCTCCTCACAAGCTGTTTTTATCTGTCTTATCACAGGTAACAGGCCAGCCTGGTCTSCTCCATGTGGGGCTGGGCCCCAGTGGGTGCTGGGCAGGGGAGGCCAAGGGACCCTAGTGGCAGCTGCTGCTGTTCTGGCCTGGAGCCCTGAGATCCTGGCACAGCCTGAAATCCCTCATGGAGACTGCTTTGGCCACAGCTCATCATCTTGACTAYCCACAGGCCCTGGGTGAGATATTAACTCTCTCATTGCACAGATGAAACTTGCAGAACATCTCTCTTGAGTGAAAACATGTAGAGRAAAATAAAAATAAAATAAAAATATTAAACAGGACTGGTCCCAGCACAGACCCCTGARGGACACCASTGGTGACTGGCYGCCAGCTGGATGCAGCACCATTCACCACCACTMTCTGRGCCYGGCCATGCAGCCMGTTTCTAACCCAGCACAGAGTRCTCCTGTCCAAGCCACGGGCTGCCAGCTTATCTAGGAGTATGCTGTGGGAGACAGTGTCAAAGGCCTTGCTGAAATCCAAATACACAACATCCACAGCCTTCCCTGCATCCACTAGGCRGGTTACCTGGTCATRAAAGGTGACCAGGTTGGTCAAACATGACCTAYCCCTCCTAAACCCATGCTGRCTGGGTCTGATACCCTGGCACAATAATAACTAGAAGAACTGGGAGGGTTTTCATCCTCATGAAACAATTCTAAAATTTAACAAACAAGAACAGCCTTTTATTTCTTGCATTTAGAAGCTGCAGTATATTCAAGAATGTGTTTTTAAATGCTCTGGAAAAGGGATGTGGCCAAGCAGTTCTTGATCTTGTAGCAAAACCAGATCTTAAAACACAGCCAAGGAGTTCAGTTATCTTTGGCTTTGCATTTCAACTTTATGGAAAGGATCTCATGTTCTGGCTGTGACATGTGTCACTTTGTATGCATCAGTCACAGCARCCAATGGACTGGGAGAAGAATCACATGATGAATCTTGACAGTTCAGTCTGTAATGCTCAAACTTTGCAGCTATTATTAAATTTGGAGTGAGCCCATGTTTGAAGGTGAATCTCTTCATGACACTTATGCATCCTCTGTTTTAGCTTTTGATTGCAGCAATCTAGAAAACTGTAAGCCTATAAATAAAGTTATTGTGATTCTAAAAATAATGCCCTGAAAACACCTCAAAGCTACATTTACTAAGACTTTTCAGACAGATGCCAACACAAGAACATGGCTTGTCAGGCCTTACTTGAACTTCTGGCAGATGGAAGATATGGACAGTTTTAATTTCAATTTACTTATGTAGGAAGGCTAGAAATAGATGCAGAATTCATAGAAACATGAACAATGRCTTTTCTCAACAAAGGGTCTTCAAAAATCAAAGATGCAGAAAGAAGTGGTTATTTTCTGTCTCAAGCTATACAGCAATAGAAAAATACATGAGAAAAGGGCTTGAGTTATTTGATCACTTTAAATCACTCCTGTACCCATTTGAAGATTTAAAATCCATGTAAATCTTTTTCTTCTCTGGAATAGCTGCTTCCAATCTCTTTACAGTGTGATCCATGCTGATGTGACTGCTAATGGGCTTAGTCTGTGCTCCACAATGTGTGTGCTGTATGGATCATTAGGGAGAGAAAGGAGGAGGATGGCTTTTAATGAGATTGCTACATTAGTAATCTGCTATCAAAAGTACTGCTACCAAATATAATTGCAGAATTAACAAGGATTATAATTATGTACGCTCGTGTTCGCTGGTAATGTCTGCAGCCAAGGATCCACGTTGCTACAGCACTTTGCAAAGAGTCAGGGCTGAGCACAGGCAGATCACAGTGTGGATCCCAGGTAACAGTCAGGATCCAGAAGATAAAAAGATAAGCTTGAGTCACTGACAGGATTTCACATGTTAGGAACACCTGTGTGCCATGATGACTGTGTTGTCACTCACTGAAACATTTGTTGTTAGATAATAAAAAAAAGGAATTGTCAGTTTTGTGTGGAGATCTTCATGAAATGGCAGCTCTGGGTTCACACTGCAGCACCTATCCTTTCTCTGGATTCCTCTGCAGGGGTGTTCTACACACTGCTTCAGGCTGCTGCACTCTGCATTCTGTGATGAGCAGCTGGGGGAGGAGGGGCTCAGACTGGAGAAAAGGAGGCTCAGGGGGGACTTTCTCACCCTCACAGGAAGTGGCAGCCAGGTGGGGATTGGCCTCTGCTCCCAGGGAACAAGGGACAGGAGAAGAAACTGCATCAAGCTGCACCAGGGAACATTCAGGAYATCAGGAAGAATTTCTTTGTGGAAAGGGTTGTCAGGCATTGGAAGGGGCTGCCCAGGAGGGTGATGAATTCCCCATCCCTGGAGGTGTTCAAGAAACAACCTGGATGTGGCACTTGGTGCCATGGTCTGGTTGACAAGGTGGTGATTGGTCAAAGGTTGGCCCAATGATGTTGGAGGTCTTTTCCAACCTAAATGATTCTGTGACTCTGATTCTGGCACTGTTCACCTTCAAATAACACAAAACCACCACCCTTTATCCACTGGTATTTCTTCTCCTTGACTAATTTCAGCTTGCCTTTATTACCCTGCCTGTGCATCCATTAAAAGATTATAATTAAACTGCAATGCTGAAATTCTTGTTTAAAAAAACCACAAAACAATCAAATTCATAATCAGAGGGAAGTGTAAGAGGGCAGCTTTCAAAATGGCTTGGCTTTGTATGGCTTCACCCTGTGTGCCTCAATTGGTACCACCTCTTGTCAAACCATTCCTTCAAAGAAAACACAAACCATGCACCTCCAGTCCTTGAAAGCTTCCAGTTACCTTGTCCTGTCACATTTGATAGCATCTGCCATCAATTTGCAGGCAGCTCTTGGAGCACTTGTCAGATTTTATTCCTTCCTTGTTCTAAACGAGCAACAAGACATTGTATAAACAAATACCCATTTAAAGTTTGATTCCCCATTAGGAAAAGAAGAAAATTTCACTTTTTAAATGGATTGGTACACCAGCAGACAATGAGTTTCAAGTGAGGACATGKCCAAAGAAGCTGTTTGGCTTTTTGTTGAAGAGAGGAAATTTTCACTTGCACATAGCATAAGAGTCATCAGGCTGGGATTAGAATTCTGTCAAGTGAGACTTTTTTTAAAGTGTGATAATTTGAGATGATGAAAATTAGTTGTAATGACCCAACATTGCTGCAATACAGCATTTTGCTTAATATAGTGGCAATTTGTGCTGCATCTGCAGATCATCAAAAATTCACAGCGGCGTGAGTCAAATTTGTGTTCTCTGTTCCCAAGAACATTCCCAGTGGACCGTGTCCTTCAGTTCAGCCAGAAAACTGTTTTTATTTGTGTAGGTGTAAAAAAAAATATGCTGAACAGTAGACATCATTTCCTCAAAACAAAAATATAAAGCCTTAACAGCTACTCTAAGCCTGGTCACTTTGTCACATCCTGTGTAAGTTTGTCTTACCCGCAGGAAAAATGGGAATTTTCGACCATAAAAACCAACTCTGAAGAACTCTGGTTCCAAGCGCTGCTGTTCCATGATATTGTCATAATAGGTGGCTTCCATTTTCTGGGGAGGAAAGAGAGAGCTGCTGTCAGACCCTTATAGCTGCACTTAAAGCATTAACATCTCAAGACTCATTAAAATATCACATTACTCTTTTACCCCCGCAATTTTTAATGAAAAGACCAAAATTCTGTTAAAGATAAAAATAATAAGTTAAACATGGTGGAACAGAATAGAATATCACCATACTCATTTTACATTTTGGAAGATGACATGAATTYTTCTGGTTTATCTTAAATTAAACAGGTCTTGCATGTAATTTTCTTTGCATAGCAGAATTAATGGCAAAGCTGAGATTAAGATCCACACTGCCTGGCTCACAGTGTCCTGTTCTCTCCTACARATCAAAATCCATACCACTGCCTGGAAAATTACATTGAATTGGGTTTGCTTTAATTGGGTTGAGGGGCATGAAAAAGGATAAAACAACATTAAGTCTTCTACAGCTCTGTGCACCAGAAGGTTTAACATGGAAGAAAAAGRTGGGTGGAAAGAGGAAAAGGASTTTTATCTAGTTCCARTAACTAGTTCTGTGGTATTGTGCCAACAAAGATCAAGAGATCAGACCCTTTGGCAAACTGAACCTCAGCTGAAAGGCTCMCAGAAGTTTCACTGTAGCAAAAGGTGGCTCTTCAAGGGGAAGAACCAGTTTGGCACCATTGCTTCCACTGCAAATTGCAATATTGCATCCCAGTTTGTGCTCAGTTCCCACAAACTTTAACTCCTTTTCYAGAAAGGAGAAGGTCCCACAGTCATTGCAGGGAGAATCAGGGAATGTGGTGGTGGTGTGAATGGCACAGCCAAGCTGGGCATGTGCTCTCTTTGGGCCACTCTGGAAAAAACAGGTTCTTCAGAAGTGCAGTTTATCAGACACTGGGAACAGGTGTCTTCAGACAAAAATAAACTGGRGTTTTTAGAAAGAATTTAAAGCACTGTGTGTATCCATGCAGCATCAATCTCAARTTTGGATACACATATGCTACCCCAGGTGACAGGAGGAGGTGAACTATTTTTACATTCAGAAAGTTTTTAARTAACAGCAGGAACTTCTGCTTTTTCTGATTAAAGCATGATGCTGCAAATGTGCCCTGATTTCCTCAGGTGTTTGGTTGTACCAGAGGACCAGATCATTGAAAACTCATAAGAATGCCATAAACATTTGCCTTCTTCATTCTCTCTCTTGTTCATCTTRTCTCACTGAGGCACAAGCTGTCCTTGATTCTTTTGGAATTAAAATATGTATTAAAAACTGGGGTATTTTATGCAAAAGTGTATGTAAATGTGCCATTGCAATAGCAAACCCAGCTTCTGTGTGTCTGTGCTGTCTCCAGATACTCACGGGATTTTACTGCCACCACACTTAGGAATGATTTCAGAGCACCTACAAAGCCATCAATACGAATCAATGGGAAGTGGATGGATGGAACTCGATAAGGAATGTGGTTATTTTTTCAGTTCAGGATGCTGTGACAGGCCAGCAGAGGCTCTAGGGATGTGCAGGGGTGTGCAAGGAGAGGAGGAGGAGGAGCTGCACTCACCCGGATCCAGCTGAGGCTCTGGTAGTCATAGAGGCTCTCGTACTGGATGGCCAGTTCCCGGCACAGCGGGATGCCGAACTCCCAGCTCTGGGGGCCAAAGCAAATCACACTCACAGCAAACAGTGCTACTGCCAGCTCAGCTGGGAGCAGCATGGAAACAGCTCTGGGAGCTCATTTGCTACCAAATGGCAGAGATTAGATGGGGAAATGCAACACGATGAAACCATTTCCATTAAATAGCAGATCAGTTCCTTCTAAAAGATGGGAACAGAGGCTTATGTTCCGTGGCAATTACACACACACACTGCTTGTTCTGACAGTGCCTCTATGAGACTGGGAACTTATCTGGAGAAAGATAATAAAACTAACAATTTCTCCTTGTGCCAGACACCCCTTCAACCCACCCCCAACAGCTCCTTTGCTTCCTGCACTAGAACTCCCTGGAGTACAGAGTTAGGGCAAAGTGCTCCCCTTCCCAGGCTGCTCCACAGAACATCCTCAGRACTGCCCTGCATTACTGCACTCAATGTCCTTATGCAGAAAGCCACATTCATTTCTCAATCCCACACAATAAATCTCTSCTAGCACACCATCCTCATCATCCCAGAGGTCAGGAGGGAGAGACCCACACTGGGCACACCCACACTGAGAAAGGCTCTCCTGTTGCCTCAAGTGGCTTTTTGGAGAGCTTGTTTTGCACTGAAATCTCTTCCATCACCTTTTACCTGTACACACTGGAAGCCTTTTGGGGGAGTGGCTGTTTCTTACCAAACTTATGGTAAAGGATTTAGAACACCAAGGTCTCAGCTGAACCTTTACTGGATTAAGTTTTATTATGCATTACTGGGCTAATTTGCCTGTTGTTTTACATGGGACCCTGCTGTAGTGAAAACAAAATGAATGTGTCAGTTAGACTATCACCTTAAGTTTCAGGAATATTAATAGCAATATTGTAAATTCTTGGTAACAGTCACTAAAAGCAATTATGTAAAATAATAGCACTTAATATGGAAGCTGTTTTTCTGGTTACATGTGCCTTCACAGAAAAAAGTGACTCTCTATACTGTGTGATTTAATTTATGAGGTAGTTTACAGTGTTTCCCTTTAAACCYACATTTGTAGTGTCTGTTCTCTCCTTACTACCACTTCCTTACTACAGCTCTTTATCTTCAGTTAACTACAAAAACTTCAATAAAAACTTGCTAAAGAATTGTACCACARTCAATTTGGATATTCTGATAGTATTTGTACTTTGGGAAAATGGGAGGCCTGACACTTATTTAGATCAAATCAATAGATACAATAGGAAAGGAACTGAAATACCAGCTTCTTGACTACTCTGAATATTAGTAAGGTATTTGTGATCTCAAATTAATAGGATTTTTGCTGTGGGTTATCAAAGACCATGACACACAAACTGAATCCACTGAATTGAGATCAGCCATAGTCAGTTAAGTGTTTGTATTTGCAAACTCAAACACCACTGCATTTTTTATTTGCAGCMCATTATTTACACAGACACTATACATAGATTTCCAGTCCTCAGCTGATCTATGTTCACTTCTGAAACATCTGGCCAAGAATAAATGGCTTTTCTTCCCTCAGAGAGTGTGAGCAGTCTTACTTCCAAATGGGATGCTGTGACTAAAGCCTACCTACCTCTCTAATCTGTGTTCTGGACAGRAGCAGAAAGCTCCCTGGCTGTTTCCCCTCCAGGTGATCTGAGGGATGTAACCTTTTCATGCTCCTTTTCTGATGTCAATTAAATTACCCACACATAACCATCTGATTTCTCTGTATCCTACCTCTTCTACATGTACCTTGATACCATTCCTGTCATCCTGACTCAGGCTCTCTCTTTGTTTCAGTTTCCACACCAAGAACTGCCACTGTGCTACCTGAGTGTTCTGCAGATATGAGATAGAGAAGTGAGGAAAAACAATATACAGGTAACTTCCTGAAGAGAAAATGGTTTGTAGGTATTTGAAAGGAAAAGGAATGAATGGATATCCAAATCACTGTAGCTTCAGTTTTAAAATCTGTGATGCTAACAAGTARCATCTTCACAGTACAGATAATTATTGTGTAATTTCATTTGACATCTAAGTGTCATTTCCCTCTTCAAACAACTTCCTGATGTCTCCTCTGGTTATTTTCCTCATTAGTGCTTTCTGTTTTGCTGACCTCTGATGTGTTTGCATGTTGTGTATTACTTGAAAGCCACATTCACAGGGCATTTACTGCAGCTTTCTCCTGTGGCACCAGCACCTCTCACTGACTGCACACAAGGGGCACAGCTAGAGACAATCAACCCTACTGAATGCCAGCCTTCATTTACTCACATCCCAGTGTGCAGAKTCCTTCTGGAAATGATTCCCATGAGGGTAACAAGAGAAATGATTTCAAGTGTTGAGTGTGGAGTACATGATCAAAACCCAAGTGCTTTGGGAGCACAGCTTTGGGTCTGTGTGTGCTTGGCTGCACTCAGGAGAACAGCCCCTGCATTGCCATGGTGGGAACTGCTCAGAACTGTCACTTCATAAATCAAGCAGGGAACTGGACAGAAAAGGGTTGTGTAGTTTTGAAGCTGTTGCTGTACAGAAACATGATCAGTCAGGTTCAAACTGTTCCACTCACAGATGTCTTCAACTAGAGAACTTCTGAGTTTAACAGTCAAAATTGTAACTGAGGGTTAAAAATATCTTCAATTTAAGTTATGTACTTGCACACACTGCCAGCTGAGCCACAAAACAATTCACAGCATAGCAGAAATCAGCAGGAAGGGGCACATGACCASTGAAGGCTAAAAGGGCTTTGGAACACCATGTTCCTTCCAGCACAGGGCTGCTGCTGAGCTGCTGAGGGTGGGAGTCACTTCAGCATCCACTGCAGCACCTCAGGCCTGCCACAGGCTGTGCCACTGGCATGTCACAAGACACCCTTGTGGCCAGTTTTCCTCCCACTTCTGTCCTGAGAAAATTTTCCTATAAACAAATGCAGGATTTTTACAGCCTTTACACTGTGCCTTGACACCCTCACTTGGTGGAAGAGGAGCAGCATGAGGAATGGAACTCTGGAAATGCAACTGAAGGACAACAACAAATCCTGCTCTGCAGAACMTCAGGAGGGACCACCTCAGGATAGTGCAGAAAGAAGCTGTCAGACACAAGCAGAGGGAAGCAGGTTCCTTCCATTCCCTGAGCTGCTCCCTGTCACACAGCAGGAGTGCTGAAAAGGAGGATTTGGCTTCCCAGCATCTTTCACTTCCACAGTCTGAGTGACATCCACACTGCTTAAGTGGATTATTTCATCATTCAGCCACCATTTGTAATAAAGGAGGATTAAAACACAAATCACAACCAAAAACATCCAGTGGGGAGAAAACCTGAGAGGTTAACACTCTRTAATCTGTTAGGAGTTTTATAGCCTAATTACACCAGTCAGTTTTTACTCTCCTTCACTGTGTATATGGATTCACTCTTGTCAAAAAGAAAGGCTCACTTTCTCTCCACAGTGCCTCTATCATCTTTGTCTAGTCCAACAGTACAGCACTGCAATATTTGCACAAGCCAGTAATTTGTTTTTAAGTGCAGTCTGAAAATCCCATAAAATTTCTGAAATGAGAGAACCATATGCAGTGTTATCACRAAAGAGCAACTGTGGCAGACACACACAAAAAAATCCTGATCACTTCCTCATAAATGGGCCATTTCTTCCTTTATACAGGAATCTGACTTCTTTTGCAGGTTCTGTAGAAAATGCTTCTGCCATATGCAACTCCTATTACCAGGACTAGGAATGAATTCTCTGGAATGGCAGTCCCATAAAAAACAACTGACATTTGTATTTAATGCCACTGCCATTGCCATCATGGGCAAAATCAGCCCTGAGGCACACATACAGATGGTATCTCCCAAGATCATAARCTGTAGGAATTTTCCTAGAGAAGGGAAAAATTGGAAAATACTCCAACAGATRATGTCAATTTTAAGGTTCACCTCTGAAATGTTCCCAAAACACCATGGCACAAGGGACTAAAACATCTACCGCTGCAGTAATTGAGAAAAAAAAATATAATTAACTGTAGAAAACCCATACTCAATATATGAAATTGAAATGGATTGATTTTCTTCTTGTGCAGTGGATGGAACTGCACTTTAATTGAAAATCACTTTAAAATAAGTGACACTGGAAGGATTTAAATCTTTTTCAATAAAGAGACCCTCATAGCATTTGCCTGCCATTTCCTTGTGTAGGTTAAGCACAAAAAAAGTTCTCAAGTGAGTCATAGCACAGCAGCTTGCACAGACAGCTACAAAATGCAATCCCACCCCCAAAGGCTGAGGAACTAGCAYTCTGCCACATCAGCTGATCCAAGGCTTGGTTTAAAGGTTTAAAAATGTTCTGGTGTTTGTCCTGTTGGCCTCCCTATGCTTCAAATGCCATACACACTGAAATACCTTTTCTCATCTGTTTTTTTTTTGTCCAGAGAGCCAATCTGTCATGTCATAAACCCTTTTGACTACTGAGCTGAGCTGATGGCTTGCAAGCCCTAAGTCAGTCAGGAAAAGGGAAGGAAGCTGCTGGAAGACAGAAGAAGTTGGCATACCTTCCCTTTGTTGAAGTAATGGATAATCTTACGGCACAGACCTTCCTTACGTTGCCACTCTGACTGAGAGGGGTAATGCAGGAACTCTCTCAGAGGTCTGTCCTCCCACTGCAGCAACTCACAGTACAAAAGCAGAGTGAATGCAGCCTCTGCAGGAAAGGCAGTCATGGAACACTGAATCAATGACAGCAAATCAACACAGCCAATACTGAAAGGTCACAGACCTGCTTCTGACACACTCTGGGGTTTCTGATTTAGAGTTTGTGAAAAAAATCTCAGCTCTTAGTGGGCCATGAAATTATTCAATTACTTAAAACAGCAGCACATGATTTTTAGGKACAAATCTGTCAAGTTTCTTTCTATCAGCCACTTCATTTAAATGCACAGTCAGATGTTCAGATCTGTAACTAGATTTGGGGCCTGCAGTTGTAAACAGAGCTTGGACAACACAGCATYAGTCTATCCATGTTCCAAGTGCTCCCTCAGCTCTGCAAGGCCAGGAAATATGACAAGTGATCATTTAATGGTGGTTTTGYTGATCTTCCTCTAAATTTCATTCTGCTGTTGTGATTTTTTTTTAATCCATCTTCTTCAAAGAACACTTTAATGTAAAATTTGAAGTGTACCACAGTGATCATGTGTGGTTGTGCAGGCATAAACATAGAGTATTTAACTTAAAGGAAGGAGCTGGGCCTCAGCTTCTGGCCTTCCCAACTGCTATGGCTGATTCATGCAAATTCTTTCCAAAAGAATGAAGGATATATGATAACATTGGGAGAGTTCTACAATGTCCTGAGGAGTGGAGCAGACTCTGAATGCCTCCCTCACCTGTGTAGTTCTCAGCCTGCAGGTGCATGTCACACAGCTTGTGGATGTAGCGGATGTACATCTCCTCCTTGTTAATCTCAGATTTGTAGAAATTCTGGGCAAGAAAAAACAGACTTGTTACTCTTGAGACTCTCTCTTCATTCAAGCACTCAGCAGCATCTGTGGAAGTGCAAAGTTATTGAAAAGAGAACACATTCTTAGTGGGAAAGAAAAGTAATCATGCTTTTCACATGCACACTGATCTAACCCACATTTTATTGTGGCAGGATTTTTTTTCCAAATGAAGGTAGTCAAAAGCTGAAAGAAGAGGTGAGASAGGTTGTAGAATCTGTGTCACAGGGATCCACAGAACTCAGCTGGACACTGCCCTGAGGTGCCAGAGCTATCTGGCCCTGCTCTAAGCAGTGGGTAGGACCAGAGGCCTCCAGAGGATCCTCACAATCCTCATCACTCTCTTCTGTTACCCCAGTGCTTGGATTCTGAAGCTACACTTGCCTGACACAGATTCCTATCCCAGCCTTTCCATCCCAGTTTCAACAAGATTGYACAGTATCACAAAGAGATCAAGGAAACATCTTTACCATCAGGTTAACAGTGCAGCCAATCTTCTTGTTYTCTGTTTCATCTCCTTTCATACAGTCCCTAAGAAAGCAGAGCAATGTTGAAACAAACATCAGCCAAAACAGTCCTTTTAGAATAAATTAGAAGCTATCTTATCTTCCAGAGTTTCCCTGGATGATAAACAACAGATAATCATATACTTCATTTTATAAACCTCCTCTGAGAACAATGTCCATATTAGGGCTTAGATGATGTGAGAACTGAGTGTCCCCTTACAGTTTGCATCTGCAAGCACCTGAAATGAGTGTTCCCCCATTTCTTACAAGAATCTGAATAMAAATCAGATAATAGTGGTCAAAAATAATCTGGATCCAAGATCTACTATAAAAATAAAAATCTCTTATTTATCTAGATGTAAACATTTAGTCCTAGTCAAAGGGTTGGCTTCCATAAATGCACCTCTGCAGTGCTGTGACACTCAAGGATACAACCTGAGGGATTGAGACCAGGTTTCTAACTTTTGCTTAGGTAAGCTAGGTCCCAAAATTATTMTTTCTGGAATATTTAGAAATTATTTCTATTCAAACAGTACAAGAGATGAAATTTGTAAAGCAGTGACACAGCAAACCACTTGAGAACTACTACAGCTACTGAGTGGCAGCTGGACTCTAAGAAATGCTTCTGTATTTCCAAATTCCAATGCCACTTTCCAGTTCCCTCTTCCCAAATCAGCTGCAGATTGAAAATCAATTAAAAACTGGTGTGTGTTTCTCAATTAAGCACAGAAATATGTATATACGAGTCAAAGCTGCCTTGCTGGCAGCCATTTATCATTAAAAAACAAAAAACAGAAACCAAAACCACACAACACCTCCCACCCTGCCCCCCAAAAACCCCCAAGCAGCTCCCCTGCATTCCCTTTAAACATGTCTCCAGTACCTGGCTGTGCACAGSAGTTGTAGAGCAGTTGTTGCCAGGAAAAAACCAGAAGATTGGATCAAAGTGGTAGGGATAACAAAAAGAGCAAACTAAAAAGCTCAGAAAAGGATYTGGGACTGCAGAAGACCCAGCCTAGTCAGAGGGTTTCACCTCTAATGAGCAGCAGCAGAAGAAAAAACTATTTGAACTCTTGTCAGTAGGCTAAAGATAGAAATATCTGGGGCAGTTCTATATAGGTTCAAATTGTCTATTATTAAAAAAAAACCCTMTGAGTGTGTATGTATATATAAATCTGAAGTTAAAATATTTCCYTCTAATTAAGTCAAAGCTCAGCTTTGACACAACAGTTCTGCAAACTTCAGWTTAAAACTAAATGAAGGCTGCCTAATTTATAGTGAAATCTTGCTCCTGAGCYACCAGCTGATGTGTCAGAGTTCCCAGATGGAAGTTCTGCCCTGCAGGCCTGGATGAGGCATTCAGCACACCTTAGTTCAATGAGGCTTTGGGGATCACTCTTGCCTTTAACACCTATTTTGCTGAATTAGGTGGGATCATTTCAGTGATAGTAAGAATGAATGTTTTAGCAACCTGGATAAAGCTCAGTACAAAACTCTCAGGAACGAGCACACAGGAGTGACAATAAGGGCTCTAGAGAGGGGGATCTGGGCTGTTTGCTCAGAACCCAGCAGTGATGTGATAGCTTGCATGTCTGCAGCTTGACAGCCAATAAAAACACTCCCTGTAGCAATGTGGCAGCATGTCTTGGCACACTCCTTGTGCTCAGCACATGTCCCTGCTGTGCCAGGTACCTGTAGTCGAGCAGGCGCTCCATGAGCCGCGTGACGGACGTGACAAAAGAGATCCCAGTCTCTCGCCAGGTCTCCTGCTCAATCTTCTCCAGCAAACTGTTTGGAGATGGACACACAGCAGTGAGGCTTCCAGGGAAATGGCACAGGCCATGCAGRCTCATACACACAACCTGGTTTGTCCCTCAGAGAACAAATTCCAGAAGAATTAGCATCTTACCTGGGATAAGGCCCAAAGAGTTGGGTTCTACTCCAGGCAGCATGAAGTAAAGACAAGGAAATTACAGAACTGACAGGAGCAGGGATAATATCCTCACATTGCCATTTAACAGATATGAAAAACAGCAACACTCATGGCAATACTTGATTCCCACAATGTTACCTGTAGCTTAAATACTGCTAGCAGCAGTCAGAAACTGAAAAGGAGTCCAAACCTACTGCAAATATTTCTTCTTTGCTCATCCCCATAAATTTTCATCTCCAATTAGCAACCAACCAACCCTGAATCACATTGTATTTAAACTGGAAATAAAAGCAATCTGCTCCTGCCTAGCACAGACAGTACAGTGAGCATCCATCTCACACAACTGTAAAGGAAGAGAGAAGGCTGAAATGAGAACAATGAGCACTGTGTTTTAAAAGTGAAGAAAGAAAACAAATTTACATGCCAGTTTCCCTGAGACTGGATTTCCAGTCAAAGAATTTGCCACTTCTAGGAAAGAAATTCTGTTGGGAGTCACATCCTCCAAAGAGGCAAACTCTCAGGGATGATTTGCAGCTGAGGGAGACAATTCCCTTTTCAGCAGTATTGTTCAGACAGTACAATTCAGGGTCAACTTTTTTTCACATGGCATTTACTAATTTGTGGACTTTTTTCCTCAAATTGCTTCYCCCTACTGTTCTCAGACAACTCAGTGGCAGATACAAACTAACTGGTTGCTGGAATTCCAGGCTATGTTTCTCGGTAACGCATCCAATCACTATCATTCAAAAATGAGTAAAAAGCTGCAGCCCTTGAATTCTTAACAGGTAATGAATGTCTTCAGCTGGAGCAAAGGCACACTATTCCTCTTGCCATGTGAATAAAAAAAATATTCCTTTATCCCTGGAATAGACTTTATCTGTACACATAAGATCCAAGACTTCCCAAGGCTGAATATACACAAATCCAAACTGAACACATTTCCATACATCCTGAGGATAAGCACATGGGATGGGCAAGCTTATCTAGCTTGAAATGAATCAATGTGCAATTGCAAMTTCAGAACCAGAATAACTGGTTCCAGCAAAACAAAAGGTTATGCCTCAAACAGCCAGTGTGCTATTGGGGGYCATGTAAAATTGTCTGGAATGTATGGCTAAAATTCTGCTAATGATTCTCTCTGGCTCACTAGAGTATTAAAAATTTGGGTTAACTGGTCTGGACTGTCAAGAGTTCAAAATAATTCCTTCTGAAATAAATTAGGAATACTCAAAATGAAATTTGGAGACAGATCAGTAATCAAAGGTAGTGAAGTGTAAAGTCAGACATAAAATCTTCAAGTTTWTCCTTCTGAGTATGAATTACTGGTGTGAAAGGAAATGGAAACACAGTGTCACAATGGAGGAAGCAACTGGCAACTGTTGAGCCAAACAAAATATGGCCTTCAAAAACAGGAGGAAAGGAAAATGCTGAGGAGAATCTCCTTTGCTCTGACAAGGCCTGATTCAGTAGGTAGGGCACTGTCTTTGTACACAATTCTGGGGCCAGGATCTCACTCTATGGAAAGGGAAGCAAGTGGATTTTTGGTAGGAGGATGATAACCTGYGCAGCCTTTTATTAGATGCCACAGAGAGAAGACAAAGAAGAATTGAGRTCTCTATTCTACTTTCAGCACTGCTCTGCTGAGCCATTCCATGCAAACCTTTCCCACCCTCCCAAAGATCTGTGGCTGCACAGATCAGTGCCTGACCCTTGCAGTGGCCCTGCACAAGGTGAAGAGCACCAAGTGGCAAAGCTTACAGCAGGCTGAAGAGCTCCCTGTAGTTCTCATCCCCTTTTCCTTCAGACACCAGGCTGTCCAGCTTATCGATCAGCTCGGCTTCCACCTGCAGGAAGAACAGACAAACCCATCCTCACACACTCCCCTGAACACCAGGTGAGCTGCACTACAACCAAATATCCAGCACACTGCTCTGCTCTGCTGCTTCTGCTGGTGGCATTGATCTGCCATCACCCAGGCATCAGTACATTGGAAGATTATTTGTTCATTAAACCCTGCTTTTGAAGCCTCTCTATGATTATGTGACACTTCTGCTTTTTCTTTCACTTACATAAAGGGTCACACCAGCATCATTATGTTTCTCTTAGAATGATTTTGAATACATAGTAATTTCCACCCTAAATATCAAGTGTGATATCAGATATTCCCATAAAATTGATTCAGGTGCAGAAATTGATGTATGTAACATTAAACAAAACAATTTAATGTAGTCAGAAATCTTGCAGAAGACAGTTTCACTACTAGTGGAGAGAGGGGCTCCTAAAGGCTGAAACTACTTGCAGAAATATGGCTTACTTTTATTTAAAGACAAGCATAGTTTGAGCTTCTTTACATTTTTCAGCTGCCAAATTGCAAAGAAATTAAAGATGGGAAGGAAAAGCAAATCAGCCAGTGGCACACAAATGGACTAAGTGCTCTTGCTGCTGAAATCATTAAAGGGAGACCTGATTTCATCCCTGAATCAGACTCTATTGTTATCCAGCCTTGCTGAAAAACAACCTTGTTAAAACATGAACTGCTGAAGAAAATTTWAAAAGGGCTTGAAAATGAATTTTCAGGGTTTGACAAACAACTGAATATTCAAAAGGTGAAGAGAAGCTCAGAATTAAAAAAAAAACCCTCCCTTTGTTTGTGATCTACAGTGACAATGGAAATCAGTAATGCTTGTGTCCAGCTATCCAGCATTRCACTGCAAAGCAAATAACTCCCTGGTTCCAGCAGATAAGGTTAATGAGGTTTAGTATCTCTTGGGGTACTTAACCATTTATTTCATCACTAATACAGAYGATTATTTCATCTTTAACCTTAGAAAGTTACAACATATTCTTCATAGAACACTCTGGAAATTTGCTCCACAGATAATTTAAGAAATATTCTTGGAGCTGTAGTTTAAAATACATTACTGAATATAAAAATTAAATTAACATTATGAAGAGTTCATCTTGGTATAGAACATATAAATAGGCCCAGAAACTCAGAGGTGACTGTAGGTGCTTATTACTGTAAATTCCAGAGAAAGTCTGTTCTATTTGCTAAAACAAGTGGAAAGAGGACTATGATCAAACTGCTRTTGCAATAATAATAACAGTAAATAATAACAATTGCAGCAATCACAGGAATTGAGGARGAAGAAAAACAAGCTCCTGGTAACACTTTTCCACAGAGCCTTTAATAGATCAGGTTATGGGAAAGGTCTGCAATTCTCCTGGAGTGATAGATTAGATCTGGCATTTTAATGACTGTGCAAATAATTAATGACAAGAATTATGATAATTTAATGGTGATTTACTCCTTCAGAGCCTTCTCTGCAGAAACTGGCCCCCAGTAGTGCCCCAGCACAGTGACAATGAACCACTGTGATCTGAGGATCCACACCAAACCCATCCCTCCTCAGCCAAGCTCTGCWCTCAGGGAGCTGCTCTGCAGTGCAAAATCTCAGCAATTCTCTGACCACGACTGGGAAACAGAATGAGGAAGATTTCTCTCCCTGATTTGCAATCAGAGCTCACAGCAGGAGGAAACTGCAGAGCTCCTGTTGGAYTTAACCCTTCYMAGAGAGCTRCTGCAATTTCTGAAAATAAAACCAGCTAAAAAGTCTGTTTCAAGGCATGGGATAATGATTTAATTATACAATACCACTTCCTAGCTGCACATTGAACACAGTGCAGCAGAGAGCACTGCTTTCACAGAGACTGGCTGAATCTTTACATCCCCATTTCTGGTTCTCAGTCTGACCCATTTAATGGCTGACTAATAATCTAAGTGAAGCCACTGGGAGCAGTGATAGCCCAGCACTCACAAAAYTCTTTTCCACATCTGTGATGTGCTGAGCACATCCCTCCTCTTCCCCATGGYCATAGGAAATGCAGTTTGCATTGGTTAAACCATCTTGGGGGTCTTCTGATAGCTTTGTGAATTAGGTCTTGAATTTTTTACATATATTTACATGACATCTTCACAGTCAGAAACAGATTGATGCCTTGAGTTTTAGTTCTTAATGTTTTTCAGATTCTGTGCTGCCTAAGGTGTAGTTTTAAACCTCATATTAAGTGCCAGTGACTTCTCTTCACAGAGTAGGGAGACAAAACAAATTATTTCCTGCTGAAGACCAAGGACAGTGAGTACAAGTTTCAGGCCCAAAAGCACCAACAAGGGTGGACTGAAGGGACAAACAAGAAGATGAGACCTTACAGCCTGAAGCTGTAATTGGACAATTAAACCCCAGTGTGCAAATGGAACAAAACTCATAAAAGTGTGAGACCTCATGACCATTTGTCCATTTTTGTGACCATTTCTAGTCCACCTTGGGTGCAGCCCAGGCCAGGCTCTTGTCCTGCCCAAGGTGAGTCCTAGAGCCTTTCAATAAAGATCTACTTTATTCTCTATCTCTGTGCAGTCTCTGTTCCAGTCAGCCTTCCCAAGGCATCAAGATCAACAAATACAAATTTCCTTGCTTCCATCTGGACCCTGCAGACAGCCAGAGCAAGGGGAGGGGAACTTGGGAAGTGGCCTCACCTGTTTGAAGTTGCCATTCTTTCTCTGCTCCCAGTCCATCATGTCATGGAAGATGGGGATCATGATATTGCGCACTTCTGGCTGGGGGACCAGGGTAACACCCAGGAAGGGGCCAATCATTCCCGGAATAAAGTGGATCTTGTGCTCACCTGTACAACACAAAACAACAGTCATTAAAGAAAAGCCTTTGCTATCTGGCACTGGGAAAATAGGGAACCCTTGCAATAATGACATTTGCACAGTAGTAATGTAACCCTTGCAACAATGACATTTACACATGAGCATTATAAAAGCAAACATTCTTTTCCTGAAAAGGAAAGGAAAATCAGTATTTGCTTTGTACCACTTCTTGCAAAGTCTCTAAGAGCATTTTTAATTTCACTGTGAAAGCCTTCAGCAAAAATTGTCAATGCATTTTACTTGCAAAGGAAGTCAAACTCAAAACTAACCAAACTAAAACATACTAACTGGGGGAAAAGAGGCCTGGGGTACTTCTAATTCATGAACATTTTGAAAGGGCTGTGAGAACAATGGTACTTAATAGAGATTGAGATTTCAAGGAACTACAGAGCTCTTGGTCCCCACTGCTGTCTTGGTTTTCTGACTGGGACCAAGGATCTGCTGCAGGAGGGACCTGAGGCACTTTGCTGACAATCTCTTCTGAGCCACTGCACAGCTGCAGAGAGAACTCAACAAAGCCTGGTCTGCAACAGCAGCCAGTGATGAATGTCTGCASTTACACATCTCAAACTGGCTTCTTGCTTCTCAGCTGAGTTTGTCCAGCATCATTTTCTGGGTACTGGATCTCTGTTACCTTGGAGGCCTTCTATTCTCCAYACACATCCTCTGAACTGTGACCAGTCCTGGCTGTATCATTTTGGTTGTGCAAAACAAATCAGGCTCATTCAGTTTTCTTGCTTCTGTAGTCTTCCTGACTGTTGTCTAAACTTTGTCCAGCTTGCCTTGAGTTTGAATTTTTTTGTGTTTTGTTGTTTCTTTTAGCTGCAGAAAGCAGGATTGGGCAAACTAATCTACAATCAAGTGCACTTAGGGAAAACACTGTGACAGTAATATGGCCCCTCTTCTCTTACTCCAGACTCTTAMAGATTTTCTCAAAGATTACAAATCTCCTTTCCTCACAGCATTTTACTATGCTCCCCTTCAGCTGATTATCAGCAAGGTTGTCTTTGCTTTGTTGAACAGCAACTCCTACCTATATTCCTACATGTAAAATGTTTGTATTTGGCTTGGTGAATATTTTGCCACCACATTATCAAGTTATCCAATCTGACTTGTGTCACTCCTTTGCTCTCTTAGTGATCCTCTCCTTCTCATATCCTTGTATTTGTCATCTCTATCAGCAAACATTTTGTTATTTTCCTCTAGAATACAGTGCAGAAGATAGTTTTGGTGGAAGAAGTGCTTCTCTTCAGAGAAACACAGGATTCTGTGATGCCATCAAACATTAAAACAATTTAAAAATCTGACAGGAACAGGGTTTTCCTTTGGCTTTGGTTGTCAGGTGAGAGAGGGAGAGGCTTACCCAGGTTCTGCCACATGCTGAAGAGCTCATAGGCCATCATCACTCTCATATCACCATACCTGAGAGAGAACAGACACACAGCTGCCCAGGGAACAAACACTTGCAAGGCAGTGATGACAAAAAATAATCAAATGGTTAAAAAAAATCCAAGTTGCATTTATGTCAATGTAARAATATCAAACAACTTGACCAATCACTGATTGCTGTATTGGGAGATCTAGTTCTTCACTTCCCAGGTATTTCCACATCCCAGGTTTCATAATAAATCATAGACACTTATGACAGGAAAATAAGGCTCTTTTTTGAGGTGGGAACCCAACAAAACATATCCTTACTTATCCAGAATCTTCTTCCTCTTAGGTGGTGTGGCATTTTCTAGTTGGAGACTTGGCTGGTTTATAAACAAAACTGCCAGGCTGAAATAAGAGTTCCACACCTGTGACAAGGGAAGGAATTTTAGAGCATTACACTCCAAAAGAAAGTTTTAAAGAAGTGGAGAAAGACATATTTTTGTTATCAAGGGGTAACTCCATCAATATGTCTTTTACTATGGAGATACAAATTAACTCTTAAGGGCACAAAWGGATTATTTAGAACCTGGTAGGAACTGACATTAAAACCCCCACAAATGCAATGCCACTGGGTTTTCCTCTTTGCACCAGAGCTCAAGAATGAATAAACTTGGTGACATCAGCAAACTTTTAAATTGTTTTTCTGTAGGTTGAACAGATTTTATCTGTCAGTTTTCCCAAGGAGATGAGGTTTTTGCCATTTGGTGTGTGCATTTGTCCCTGGGTGATTGTCTGGCAGCTCTTCCTTACTAACACTGAACTTGCTGCCCATCTCCAACTACATCACACACAGGGACAACACTCCAGGACTGTGTTCCTGCAGGATTTGTGTCAKCAGCCTCTGGGAGAGGAAGTTCATGAATTCCCCAACTTCAGGAAAAGCATTGCCTGAGTTTACATTGCATTRTCCATCAGTCTGGAAGACAGCACACTCCATTAGCCCTATGCTCATGGAATTACTTGTTTCCTTTATGAGGGACTGAATTTTCCTGATTTGATCTCACACTGTATCTGTTCTGCTTCCCATCAATTCCACAGCAGATTCCATTCCTGTCCTTTATCAGTTTAGGTCATCTTCCTGACATCCACTCTAATAAATGCTGCAAATATCCTCAGCTAATGCAGGGGGCACTTCCTGTTCCTTTCTTACTGCTGGTTTGAAAAGATGTCAGAACATTTTCTGAATCAATTCTTACTTTAAAATCGAAGTCCGTTTCTGTGAAATTCTTATGCAGGGCAGAAGACAAGTACTGAACTGTKGTGACTATGATACTGCAGCCAAAAACAAAGACAAGAAAAGAAAACAAGGAGAGAACATTTGAATCTGGAAKACAACATGTTATATTGGTTGGTGCTGCTGGTTTTATTACAGGTACAGAGAAGAGCATTCTCTGTGTGATCTGTGATATTTACACAGAAGTCACTGCTCTGTGCTCTAATGAACAATTTGTACTAATTAATACAAGACTATGAACTTTYACTATTATTGTAACTCTTAATATTTACACAGGAGCATTTAAAATCCTGTCTATTTTGCATGGCTGGGCCATTTGATCACSAGGGAAATGGAATAATACACTCCTTTTCCTGCTTTCTAAGCAGAAAGATTTTTTTCCCCGAAGGAAAGCAGCTCAAAAATTTTGAGCTTTCCTTGCTCTTGTCTGTACAATGGTCCTTTATCTCACTCTCATTCAGCTCAAGATATTTGGGAGTATTTTGCCAGTATTTGGTTCTAGGTTATTTTTTGTAGGCGGCTACAGACACCTTAGTGAAAGGCAATTTAGGCACATGTTAGATTGAGGAATTAATAAATGGCATGGGGGTGAGGCCATTTCCCTTCTACCTTTTGATAGCAGTATCAAAAGAAGAGCACATCTCTGATTCACATGCAAGCAATGCTCCAGTAGCACTGCTAAACTGTCAGCCTAAAGCTTTGTGGCAAAATGATGCCCCAGGGAACAGGTAACCTGCAGCAGCTGAGGGAGCTACTGTTTCAGGTGGATTTCTTTATTCTTACAGAACTTCATTGAATCTTTACACTTGAGTTCCTGCAATCCACTTCTTTCACTTCTCATTAGCACGGAGGACTTGCAGAGCATTCAGCTCAGCTGGGCAGGCTGCCTTTAGGAACATTTCCATGGTGTTTCCTCAGAGTGGGAACACTCTAGCTGACATTCAGTCAGTGGGAATTCCACAGCTAGTTTAGCTAAGGAAACTAGAGAACAATTGCAGCCACCCTGTGTTTAACACTGCTGCCAATCCAGAGAGCACAGCACTTAACCCAGCAGAGGCAAGAAACTGAGGTAAAACAGCATTAAAATGGCAGATGACAACTGAATGGAGAAGGAACCCTGTGTAATGTCATGGCTGGGGGCTGCTCCCCCTTTTCCAAAATACCCAAATGCCTCTCCTCACTCAGCTAAGGAGGGATGTTCATGGCAAAAACCAGATGTTCAGAGCAGGGATTCCCTGAGAAGGGAGTGAGAGGCTCATGAAGAGCCCCTGGTGTGGGGAGCTGGCCTTGCTCTGTGCTGGAGCTGCTGGGCCCCCCAGCCCCTCACCCTCAGGGCAGCTCCTTCAGCTCAGCTTTTCACTCCTGGCTCTGGGAATACTGGTGGAGTTTTAACAAAGCCATCAACACACAGGTTTGACCCAGAGTGTTACAACAACAGCATAATGAGGAGGAGCACTCCAGAATTCCTGTGCTGATCCTCCCATCTCAGTCTGAGGAAAAACACTGCCCCCAGGCTTTAACTGCCACAGATGGCAGCACTTTACACCTGCTCCTCCACTTACTTGCTGGTGAGCAACCTCATCACCATCCAGTCTCGAGGAAAGACACTCATCTTCATCAGGTTCCGAAACACACAGAAAATCTTCAGGAGGAACTCCTGTCACAGAGGGWAAGATAATTAAAAACCCACAGCAGCTGCAGGGGAATCTATTTTCTTGATTGTAAGAAAGACAATTAACTCTATTTGAGCTTTGTGTTGCAAGGCCATTCACCTGCAAACATGGAAGCAGCACACATTGGAATAAGGCTCTATTCCTTTTGTTTGCATCCAATATATAACTTGCAGCTTCTTTAAAATCTTCAGTTCTACAGGGACATGARAATCTTCCTATGTGCATAATTGTGTCTCACTTCTCATACCATCACCCAGAGCTCCAGTGTCAATTTGCAGCTATTTTCAAATATACTGGACTCAKAATCACCTTTTTATGCATTCATTTTATAATTTATCTGTCCAAATTTCTTTGGCCTTATGTCACAATTTGAGRGCTAACCACACCCCCAAGCCCAGTAAAACTCCTACACAGGCTTTCTGAAATAGTAACAGAAAACTCCATTTCTGGCAACACACAGCAGCAAAGAGCTCTTAGACACTTTCAGCTGAATGTTTGCTTTCCAAAAAAGAAATCCCCAGACCTGAAGACATTTCTGTTTTTTGCCTACCTGCACCTCCATGTCTGTACAGAACAACAGCAAATTAAATAKGACAAGTTGTTGGCCTTGTAAACAATTATTTTGTTGTTTTGTTTTCCTTCCAGACAAAATCAAAATAGCAGAGAAATTRTCAGAGCAGGGATTCTTCAAAACCATTGTGCCTTAATGGAGGGTGTGTGATTAATAKCTTGGTGTAACTGAGCTCAGAGTAAAGCATTAGGACTTTTGGCCTCATTTTGCCCCAAGTCTAACAGTGGCAAGTGAATAAAATGCCTTTCCATGCCAGAAAAGGTATTGGAACTATTATAACAGCCATATTTGATGGGAAAAAAAGGAGAAATATATAAAATCTTCAGCCTTTGTGGTACTCTTGGAATATATACTCAGATYACCAGAGATACAACAGTTCTTTTGGGCATAAAGACAAATTTTAGTTCAATGACCTTTCCACATAAGTCTGACATAAGAGCTATAGTTTAGATGGATTTTAAAATATCTATTAAATTTATTATGAATTAATTTACCAAATCATTTTCCTGTGAGCAATTKGAAAGTTACCAGAAAGGCAGCAATCTCAGATAACTATCAGCCTGAGATACACTGAACCCTGCAACCTAAAGATAAGAATTTTATCATTCCAATTCATCTCCCCGATTTATTCAGCTTCTCTATATGCACACAAAATATTTAAAAGCTGGAAGTCCAYCCAGAAAGGACTCCTCACTGCTTCTCCATTTCATTTGTTAAGATAACAGATGTTCCTGCCACATTACATTGTTCTTATTGTGTATATTTGAGTGCCATGCTAAACAAAACCATTTCATATAAAACTTGTCTTTATTTATRGGATTATTCTTCCTTTTAAATAGGCTGTTGCTGGAGATATTCCTTTGCCCCACTGAAGCTGAGCTAAGGAGTTCTGCTGCTGTGAGATGTGCCATTTCAAAATGTCAGAGGTCTGTGCCCCTCACCAACCCCTGCTGTTCATGGAGAGCCATCATTTAAGCTGATGTTCACAAAGAAGCATGAAGCAAGTGGAGTGGCAAGGTTACAGCTTTGCCAAAAAAAGATTTCATCTGCTGGAGATATTTGTAACCCCCAAAAGGCTTGAAATTCTCTTCTGGCATAAAATCAATACCCTTTGTGAGAAAGCTCCAGTGCATAACTGAACATGTAGGAAAATGCTATACAAGAACTGACTTCACATTCATAGGATTAGGAGTTACATGTGCCTCTGCCTGTGTTTTATATGTAACAATTACAATATCCTTTATGTCCAACAACATCTGTCCTGGGACTCTATTTGCTGTTATAATTTGGTGCCCCATGGTCTTAAATGTGTTTTTGCAACACTACACCAATGATTGTAAAAGTGAAAGGAAGTGAGTTCACTCCCTGAACAGAGTGCAGTGGATGGCAAGGATTAACAGGGATTGCCCTCTGCTCTCCCACCCTACAAACACCACGTCCTTTGGTACCTTCAGTTCATCCTTGCTTTGGAAGTTGTCCAGTAGGTGCTGGAAGTGAGTGTCTGACATCTGACGAAGCAGAGAYAAAAGGCAGGAGACATATTCTCCCTGTTGAGCAAATGAGAAACTCCTTCATTCAGACAACCTGGAATTTCCCAGATAGCAAGCTTAACCCGGGGGAAGGATAAAGGGAGGGGTCTGAAATGGCCCCAATGCCTGTGAGGGGACAGCTGGCATGCACAGAGATTGGAAGTACTGCAGGATAACAGCTCCTGAGTCACTGCTAATMCAGGGATACACCTCCACGAGGCTCCTCCACAGATGCCAGTTTTAAAAGTCTTTTAATCAAAGTTGTAGTCTAATAAAACATAATTTAAAATCATTAATACAGACATTAACAAATCACCCTCCAAGCATGCAGGTTTTGACAACACCTATTTCTGGTACTTATTACACAGTGTCTGTCAGAGGTGTGACTGCAGCTCATGCCAACAGCAATTAYTTGAACTAAGTGACTCTGCCCAGCAAAGCAGAGACAGCCTGGGATCAGGCTGGGCTACAGAAGGTGTCTGGAAGYTTGTAAATATAAGGCTTATTAGTGTTCACCAAGTTCTGTGCTGTCAAAGCTCCAGTGCTGACAGGACTGCAGTCAGATCTCCTGAGCACAGTCCAGGTAAGCCTACATGAGCTACTGTCACATTTCTGTAATTCTGCAGAGCAGATGCACCCTAACCAGTTACCACAACATCCCAAAGTGTTTTCCAAAGAGGAGCTCCCCCATTTTACAAATCTGAAAGCAAAGCACAGAGAAGTTAAGCAACCTGTCCAAGAGAACAAGCAAAGTGGTGCCAAAAACATCAGGACTGGGTTTGTTGACTGCCAGTCCCTTGCACAACACTATTTTTTTTCTGCAACAGAAAAACTAATTTGGAAAATGCACAGATCTAAGCCATATCTAGTAAGAATCCACATATCACTGTCCTGTGAAATGTAAATTGAGGAGCAAATACAAGGGATTGTGCCTTCCATTTAATTGTTTTTCTAAATGGCTCAAGCATCTACCCAGAAGCTTTGACAAGGGTTGTTGCAATCAACTTTCCAGGGCTGAACTTCCCCGGAAGGAAAGATGTGCTCTTCTGTATGGGCTGGCATGTGGTAAACAGCAGGAAGGCAAATGGCAGCAGTAAAAGGAAACTGAGATATTACTGGACATTTGCAAGCCAGTGCCTTTTTTGTCCTGTATCAAAGAACATCTTRTTATCTGAGGTAACAAGGAAAGATCCAACCTTCTCTCTTTAGTGAGAAGTGCACCTCAGTGCACATCTGCCCCCAGCAGCACTGCTGAGGTTTCAGCCATTTGCTAAAAAACAAGTCTAAAAAGGATGAACAGCAGCTTAACATCCTACATTGTGCAAAAGCAGCATTAGAGACTGCAACAAACAAAAATAGGCTACAATAGAAAAAGGCARAAATCCAGGAACAAAGAAGGCTGAACTGCAAAATTCTATTCTTTTTCTTCTCTTCTGCTGCATGTCAAAGAAAAATTTCTTCCCTATGGCTAAGGCTGGCAGCCTGGGTAAAGTGRTGGCTTTTCCCATCAAGCTCAACAGCTCACTTGACTTAGCATCTCCTAAYTTCTTTTGAAAAAGTATGTTATGTTTCATTTGCATGAAATAATCAGTGACTCTGGACAGAAGCTCTCCAGGGTGTTAAGCAAAGGGATTTAACCACAGAGCACTGCCATATCCTCAGTTTTGGGGATCACAGCCTGATACTCATTATAGCCCTTGGTGATACCACCTTAGGGGTGAAGCCCCAGGCAGCTCCCCAGTACCCCAAGTCYTAAGCAATAACTCTCAATCACAGCTGCAAAGACAAACAAGAAAATAATCCAGAACTCCACTAAAGCTTCCTGAGCTCCACTGCTTCCTGCAGCCCTCACTAGTGCAGGGAGGGAGGAGGGGTTTGTGGCTTATTAAGGGAAGAGACAAAGCCCTGGGCATTCATGCAGCAGGGATGATGATGAGGTGCCAGTGGTGGTGAGGGACTGAACCAGAGGTTAGAGAAGCAGGAAATAGAAAGTGATTGTTAGTTACTAACAGTGATCTCTGCTGTGCACTGCGGGCAGCGCTGCCCTCTTACCGCCTCCTGAGACTGCGATTTACTCATGATTGTGAGCAGAGTTTGTAACAGCACGTCCAGGAGGCTCTCCACCATCATCTCAACCTCCTCCACGACATCTCCCTCCTACAGCAAGTGTGAGCAGACAGTTAGAAACTGGAGAGAGMGAGCTGGTAAAGACAGTTCAGCTGAGTCAGCCATACCACAGGCTCTTGGGACAGAGAGCTCTGCACAGGCTCACAGAAGCACAATCAAATTCCTCCTTGGTACCAGATCCTGTTGTTCTGTCAGTGTGTGTGTGTGTCCCCTTGCCAGTCTCTGATGGGAACATTCAGGGTCACAGCCATAAAGGTTAGTCTATAATCAAAGGTCTAGAACACAACAGGAGCAAATCATGTTCAGGAACCTTTACTCCATGGCAGTATTAATTTAGCTTATTTCCATGATACCTTTCATCTCATTCCTTTCACACAGAACCACRACTTGTAATTGGAAATACACATTGGTATGTATTTAGTATCATGAGCTTCCTACTTCAGTCAGGTGGGGAAACTTCACCACCCCCTCTTTGWGAGCACTGCTTTACATGATCTAGTTACCATCTGAGATCAGAGTATTATGACCATCAAAGCTGGGTGTTGAAACTCAGCAGCSATTTCCAAAAGTAAGTGGGATTTCACTGATTGGATAATTTAAGAGTATTCTTTTAATGTGAACCACAAAGTGCTAGTTACTGTCTCTTGCTGAACTACAAGTCCTTGAGCTGTGTACAACTTTGAAATGCCACTGTCATCTAAGTTCTGGGCTTGCATGAAGAAAATGAAACAGTGTCAAAGCTGGTAAGGGTGTATGTGATTCCCCCCTCCTAACAGCCAGCACACTGTGTAATGAGGATGCTCTGACTCACACACACAGCCAGACCCTCATTTCAGATGTTCTCCTGCTGACAGCACAATCTTGTTTKGAAAGGTTCTTTGAAAAACCTGTGTTAACCTATAAAAATGTCTCACTCTTCATTTTACTAAATCAGTGGTGCAAATAAAGAATTAAAATCAAGCAGATTTACCAAAGAACTGGTCTTGATGATGGAGAAGATACTACTGAGAATCCCAGAGCAGATSAGCAGCTCCTTCTGCTGCCGTAGGTGGAGGTGGATGTGGTGAAGGACTACAGGCAGCAAGATGCGCCGCGACTCTGAATGAAGGAAAAGCATTTCAAATGTAAGGAAAAAAATATTTACAAACAATTACAATGGATGGTTTCAACAGAATTCTGTGGTGTTACCATTCTYACCTTGTACTGAGTACAATCATTTAAGTGCACTAAGTTGAGGTCCTCACTACAGGAAAGAGAAACCCAGTGGAGCTTTGTACCTTCCACTTCATAATTTCTTTCATTCAGACTTTTATATATGAAACACACTCACAATCTTCACCCATTGTTCATTGAGTTCTTAAAGATTTTTTAAAATTCTTAAAAAATTTTAAAGTATATGTAAACAATAATATATTTAAGTAAAATTTTAAGAATTAAAGAGTGACTAAAGTGTTGAGCTAAAGAAATACTGAAGTTACAACATGAAGATTAAAGRTACTTTAAAGGAATGTGGTGGGTTTCTCACACGACTATCCCCCTGTTTCTCAGGCGTAAGTTGGAAAGTAGATTTTCTTCCTGTCCATGATAAGAGCAATGCAAAGYGTAAAGTGAGATATGGCAGTTTTAATAACTGACTTGATATTTTAATGTATGTTTATCAACCTTTAATAGCTACAATTTATCTAGGGTGGATTTACAAACATTTCCTACCATTGGGGAACTTGTAAAGCATTTGTGTTGAGCAGAGTGAACAGAGTTACAGAATATTCTGAGCTGGGACACACAGGGATCATGGAACATACAACTGTGTGACAAGAGTGATCAAACCCACGATGTTGGCTCTGTTAGCTGGGACACACAGGGATCATGGAATATCCAACTGTGTGAAAAGAGGGATCAAACCCACGATGTTGGCTCTGTTAGTTGGGACACACAGGGATCAAGGAACACACAACTGTGTGAAAAGAGGGATCAAACCCACGATGTTGGCTCTGTTAGCACCCTGCTCCAATGAACAAATGAATACATTTATCACTGATGCTGCCAGGAGAAACAGCTACCAGCACGATGCATTGCAGCCAGGCCCTGCAGGAGCAGGCAGGGCTCACCTGAGAAGGAGAAGAGGCGGCTGTCCACCGTGCGGGCGATGGCCTGCAGCTTCACCACGTCCATGGACTGGCCGATGTGCACGGTGCTGGGCATGCTGCCCAGCGTGCCCCGCACGAACTCCGCCACCTCCTGCACCGTGAACATCTGCAGCAGCTCGTCGAAGATGGCGGGGAACGAGTTGAGCAGGGCGGCCTGCGGGGACAGGAGGGAGCTCAGCACACACGGCTGCTGCAGCGAGAGCACACCGAGTCAGGGGGCTGCACAGAGCTACTGCACACGGGGCTGTGCCGGGGCTGTGGGACCGGCAGCTCGGAGTGAACGGGTCACAGGTAGCACAGGAAAAGCAAGTAATGCTGCAAGAGTGAATCTGAGGGTAAGGTGTGCACATAGATGGAGCTTCAAAAGCTGTATTTTGGGATACAGCTTATAAAACAGACAAAAAATTGAGATATCAGAGAACGGAAGACAGTCCATTTTTGGTGATTTACTTTTTTCAGTGAATACAACACTTGCTTCTGATTAGAGAGTTCTATACCATTTGTTTGTACCAAGTAACCACCTTAAGACRGTTAAAACTCTTCAGAAAATATTCTGAAGTGAAGAACCTGCTGACAGACCCTKAACCAGCTCTGCCATGTGACATTCCAGGATTTCTGCAGCAGGGGTGGGGTGTGAGTCCATGTGAAAGAGGCATCACATCATGCCAGTGTGCATGTGATTCTTGCAGTAACAGATATTTCCAGTAAGCTGGAGCTATCCTTGAAAGTGCTTCTTAAAGTGCAGAAATGGTGTCAGCACAACAGCATCAAAAACCTCTTCATGTCTTATTTCCTATTTTTCAATTAATTTTTTCACAAGAGTAGAAAATTCCATGCATCACCCTATGCTCAAGTTCTGCACACTTGGCRTCCTATCAAACAACTGCCACCACCTTTAATGTCTTAAAATTCTTCTCCTACATCCTACCCAAGCTCCACACCTGCTTGCTCATTATAACTATTTAAATTCCTGGATGGTTGCTTTCTTGAACCAGCCTCACCTGCACTCTTCCCTTCYTGCCATTCCCACCTGCCTTCCTGAAGCTCTCCACACAAACCCTCCAGTGATTTCCTGCAGAGTTCAGAGTTACCAGACTTCACTGCAGRTCTCTGTTTTGCCCTTCCAGAGTCTCACCACTGTCAGTATTTCCTTTTCCTCAGAGATTTTTTTGTTTTCTCATTGCATAAACATTTCTGTATCTCTTYCATACTGATATGGCTCTCCTAATCCATACAATCCCAGCCTTCTTTGATAAGTCTTTTTTCCTTCAACAGTGGAATCTATTTAACAGTATTTGAGCAAAATCAAGTTATTTTTAAAACTAACATGGTAGAACTCATTAAATTATTCTSAATATAAATTTACCTCCTTCTTCCACTCATTCTCTCTCAAAAATCTTAATTTGTTACAATCAACTCAGATCACACAAACCCCCACAAGGCCTCCTGASTGTTGTCACCTATTTGTTTCTGCATACCTACAACGTACTAACAAAATAAATAAGTAAAAATTGTTCCAGTAACTCCTGGTACTCTTGGAAGGCAGTAACAGCCACAAATCCAGTCACTGTCTTCATCTTTGGGATAATAAAAGTGAAATTACAACACTGGCCCAACAAATCCTTACAGGAGTTTTCCTAAACTTTCTGTTCCTTATAAAGCAGAATAATTTCTGTCTAACCCCCAGCAATCCAAGGCTGGGCACGGGATCTCTTCAGGAAGATCTGGAGCTGTCCTGAGGTGACATCATTTCCACAGTTCCTTGAAGGATCCCATTATTGCACAACACCCTAAAATATGCTGGAACRTTACTCATGTCAAACTAATTGCCTGGGAGGAAGGAAATCAGTTTTACTCTTATTGCTGGAAAAAACTGRGATTCTGAGATCTCTCAAATATCCTGGAGAAGAGGACAAGTGTTGAGGGAAATTAAGTTTGCCAGTACCTCAAGCATTTCTGTGGGTATTTAGCAACTGTCCAGATTTCCAGAGCTAATGATCAAATAAACAAATGCTTGGCTCCCCTGAACAATTTGACTTGTGTACACCCTCAGTACTGTCTTTTTGGTGTGTGGATGCCATAAACTGCTCCATGAATAACTGAAACATTCCACATCTCCAAGTTCTAAAGTACCAGCCACTTAAACACCAAACTCCAGGTTATGTGCAGGAACAGTGTTTGGGGTGGGGTACACAGATTAACTGGGAACACCCACAAGGAGACACTTGAGCAGTGCTGGGGATGGTTACTTACAGAGTTAAATGTCGGCCTTGCTGTGCCCCCACCTTTTTGTGGGGCACCTGTCCCGGCTCCGCTCGCCTGCCCTCCAGCCTGGGGGGCCTACGGGGCAATGGGATCAGGGGGCAACACAGTGGCAAGGGGGAAACAAAAATAAACTTTTCAAAGATTCAACAAGGACAGGCTTGACAAATTACAAAAGTCCTAAGTAAGAAATATCATAGTGAGAGAAAGGAGGGAAAAAAAATTTAAAAGAGAAACAAAGAGAAAAAAGGGAAAATCCCCCATCCTCAAAGTGACTCTCCCTCTACATTTGGGACCAAGACAACTGGAAAACATTCAGAAGATACTGCTTCCATTCACCAYCACTTTGTCTGCAAAATTCTGTGCACTGATTTCTCTTGTTCCTGGCACATCTTATTACACCCACTAAAGGGTGATTAAATAAAACATTAGAGCAGCTGTTCTCAAGTCTTTCAGAGCAGCTCCTTAAGAAAGAGATCACTCCACTGGCAGCTTCCTGAACCAGCAGAGTCACTGCTTGGCTGCAACATTCACAGCAGCTGCTTCTTTGGCAAAATACAGCAGGTGTTCCAAACATCTGTAATGCTGCATTAGTGATTACAAACCACCTTCACATACCAGGGAGCTCTGGGTGCTCCCTGAGCAGAGGCATAAAACAGCATGTCTGACATGTAAAACTTAAATGCAGGAGTATGTAATGTAGTACAGTGGTCTTTAAAAGTAAACCCAAAACTCAGCAGCATCCTTACTCACTTTGAGTGTTGTCTTCAGCCCACATGGAATCTTCAGGAAGTCCTCTGGGCCATATTTAGTGAGGCATTAAATATGAGTATGGGCATCACAATGTGTTTGTGGTCAGGCTGCACATGATTCTGACTGCAATTTTAGCACATGCTGGAATTGTTTATCTRAGTGCAAACACATCTCACTGTGATGCTGCTGTGACTGTCAGTATTGATTTGAAGTACCATAATGAAGGATTTGGAAATTCTTGAGGCCAACCATAAGACATAGGAATGAGAGAGACTTGAAAAGGCAGTTTACTTTTGTGAACAGTAAAAACTGCATTCTCATGTGACAAGTCACTTCCTCTTGGAGTGTCCCCAGTCCAGCTCACCTGTGCAAAGCTACTGTCTAATGCCATTACTGGCTGTCTTATTTCCCAGCTTTATGAGGAAAACTCCAGTGAGCTGCATTTAACCCCCCTGTGCCCACACCTCCCACCCGTGCAGGAACAGCTGCCTCGTGGTTTGCCAGGGAGAGAGCAGGAAATAGCAAACCTGTGTGAAGATGAGAGTCTCAGAGCTCCTGCTGTCCAAGCTGAGCACAAATCTGATGGACTGGAAAAGCTCCTGGATGCTGGAGCGGAACTGCTCCTCCTCCATTCCACAAGTAGCTCTGGAGTAAAGGATCCGAGATTGGACAATGAACTTGAAAAGATATTCCAAGGCCTTAAGGAGCAGGAGAGGAAGGAGATCAAGACAGAGAAAAAGAGAGAAAGAAAATAAAGGAGCTTTAAAGAGAGCCAGGAAAGACTTTACATGCATAATAACTAAATTCTTGAGCTTTAGAAAGGAGAATGAAAAACAGGTTTTATAAGTTACATAATTCAGTTGAGGAAGAGCTACTCTTAGGCAAGCACCCATTCTCAACCAATAATCTTTGTTACCTGCATGTCCCACTAGCAGAAAAAATATGCATTTACATCCAAGAGACAAATCTGAGTTACATAATGTGAGGAAAATTTTGGTCAAGGTAAGAAACACCTGGTTTTTTCCTGACTTGGCACAATGACTGAAGTGTCTGAAGAAGCTSTTCTGTTTTCTTTCAAAATGTTSTAAGTGGCATTATTTAGAACTGCATTTACTTGGCAGCAGTGACCAAGAAAACACATTGTTCTGAGCAGCTGTAACAAGTCACTGCCCTACCAACAGTTCTGAGGCACCAGCCCAGCACTTCACACACCTCCTTGATACTGGCTGTGCACAACAGTCAGTGCCAGAATGCACCAAATATCAGGGACAYCACTCCTTCCCTTAGTGCTTAACAGGATTCACCAGCAAAGCAGCATTAAGGGAAGATAGAATTCATGGTTTGATGATAGCCTCAAAACCCAGCACAGGAAAACAACAGGCTGGAGATTCAGCAATCATAGGCTGTACAGAAACTTGAGTAATRTTTCACTGTTTCCATGGAAAATATTCTTGTCTCACTTCAATGCTGGGAAACTGGAAGTTAATTCAAATACAGATTTTTCTCCCTAGAGATATTCTGCACCCATAAGACTCCCTCASTGAAGCACCACACAATACACACAAGTATGCAATGCCGTGCTGTAAGTTTGAGAATGCCACAGCTTTAAGGATATAGAATGGGAATGTGAAATTCCTCACAAAGCCATCATGGATTCAAAATGCCATTGGCTCTTACAGCCTCGTTTTTCCCTAGAAATAATGGCAACTTTGGTAATTCAGCAGTTATTATCTATACTTCTGTACTAAACCATCTCCCAGTGAAGCTTCCTTACACCAAARAACTTCATCAGGAAATAGCAGCTGCATTCCTGGCTCATTTCCAAAGGCCAGCTGGTTCCCAATCAGCTCTCCAAGGCTGACATCCCTGAATCCCTGACCAAGGCTGTCAGCATTTGGTGCTAACACCAAACCCAGCACATGCAGTGCTCAYGGGAGCTCCTTTAGGGGTTCAGTACACAACCAGAAATCTCCTCTGAAGGTTCATAACTCCAGTGTGAGGATGAGGTTTTGCAGTGAGTCAGAGCATTTGTGTGTGAAGCTCCATAATTCCCAGTGCAAGGTGAGACAGCAGGGCTCAGAACACTGCACTTCCTCAGCACCATGAGCCCACACAGGAATGAAGCAGAGTCCCCAGTGTTTGCACACGTGGCTGGGATGCTGAAAACACAAACCAAGCCTTGGTAGCACAAGTCAGCACCAGGAAGAACTCTGGCTCTTGCTACCTATAACATCACAAAYGTGATGTGTATTTGTGCCTAAGACATACAAGTGCACTGAGATAAACCCCAGCCTTCAGTGATGTTTGGCATGGTAGAAAAGATCAGTGTCAAATACACACAGTCTGTGTGCATGTCCATGGAACAGGTGAGCACCTCTGCCCTGTGACCAGCAGGGAGGACCCATGGAAAAYCTGAGGGAGAAAAGCCCTTGCTGTTGGTTCCCCAATCTAAGCAAACCCCACCTACAGTTCTGCTGGAAGATAACTGAAGCTGGAAGGGCATTTCCTTGACACAGTTCCTTAGTTCTTAATTTCCTCAGGGACAGCAGAACTGGCTGGGGAGCCATTCCTGGAGACTTGGTTACAGGAGTCCCCTGGGAGGCACAGGCAGCTGTTCCTGGATGCAGCTTTTGTGGAGCTTTGTACAGGGCACAATAAAGGAGCACAATGCTGTGTTCTAGGCAGCAATGTCCTTTCAGTTATAGCTCCTCCAAGTTGTACAGGAGGTTGTGAGAATTAAGAGCAGTCTTGAGGGAGGTAAGAAATTTTAGACATTCCCTGGAACTAATGCCAGGGTTTGAAATCAGAATGCTGTGAGACATTTGTAAGTCCATCATGAATGCACATGAGCAGCCAGGAGCTGTAAGAGTGCAGAGTATTTCAGCAGCAGCTTTAGGACACTACACTGWGCAGATAATTCAGGGAAAAGGGATCCAGAGCTATCCTGTTTTCTCAGTCAATGAACTGCTAATGCAAGGAGTGTGGTGAACACACCAAGGACCACAGAAATCCCCAACACTAGAATCTGGTACTAGCAGTGACACATTAGCAATGATAATGTCTTTGGTACAAACTTGCTCCAAATGCCTGAAATAAACTCTGCAAACAAGGAAGGAAATCAATCACTTCCCTGTAATGGGAGAAGGTAAAGACCTGAATTTGGGCCTGCAAGAGGTACCTGCAAAGGCAACTGTGTGAATAAGATGTGACAGCAGTGTGGGTGGCAGAGGATGTGCTGTCAGCTCTGCACAGACTCTGCTGGTAATTTGAATTCCTGTGCTTGGAAAGGCTTGGGCTGTCAGGTCTGCAAAGTGACCTCCCTCACAGAGGGAACAGCCATGTTCCAGCACTGGAGAGCCCCAGTGAGCAAAGAGCTGCCTTGGAGGCAGAGACACAACCTCCCATATCCACTAACTGACTTCCCTAAGCCCAGCTGCTGAAAGAGACCCCAACATTCCTGTCACTGCTATTTCCAAACAGGACTGCCAGGAGGTTCAACAAATGCAGATCACATAGGGACAACATCCTACAGCTCTGTTTGCTGCMCTGCATAAAGCACTAATCAGTGGTTTGAGAGCAAGAAAACCTCCTCAAAGTCATTCCAGCTGGAGATCTTCCTCTCATCTCATAACTTTAATAGCTTTTTTTGCAATTAAAAAGAAAAATAAATTAAAGGATAGGAAAAAAGAGAAGAATGAGGAAGTTGCTAATTCCTTGAAAAGGCATCTTTACCCTATTTTTACCATTACATACAAATCTGTGGTTGAAAATTCCAAAGAAGATGTTCCTAAGCATGTCAATATCTACAAAGCAAGCACTGGTGTAATGGCCTTGTATTACCTCAATAGGATCCTAGCAGGGACATGGCAAGTGAGATGATGGCAYTGGCAGTGTCCTTCACCTGGGAGAGGTTTCATGTATTTGTACTGACAAGTGACAAAATCCAAGTGCTGATCACTGCCACTGCTTCAGGCCTCCAAGTGCCCAGGCTCAGGTGTTAGGACACCAGCCCCCTTGGAGGCACAAGGTGCAGGTGGGCATTCACTCAAAGAAAACATCTTCCTGCAAATGTTGGCTTCTTATATTTATGCACTTAATACACTGACTTCCAGGCTTACTATTACACATGGTTAAATGAATACTTTATTTATTCTCTGATTTCTCTGTAATAGCACCARAACATTCCTGGTGTTTCTCACAGCTGTGCCTCCCTGGCACATCATGCTCCCATCACAGAACCATGGGTCAGRTCCTGTGCTACTTCTGAGGATTTCCATCCAGTTAGAGACTCATTTATCTGCTGCTTAAAATACTCCTGGACTTCCATCCATGGCACAACGGAGCTGTGTCACAGCCAGAAATGAAGAGCACAACTTTGATCCATARCACCTGTGCCTGGTACACTCAAAATGCTGCTGGCTTGGAGGGCAAGGTGTAATCCACATCAACAGAGTACTTATGCACTGGCCATGGATGTAAGTCTCACTTAAGTTCTCCATAGGGTTCCAAAAGGGCTTAAGGGGACTTAATTCTTTCAATTTTTTCAGCACAAGAATGCAACTCCCCCCAAAACTAAACTTGTGGCTGTATATATATATAAATGTGGTTAAACAGTTACAGGAAGGCAGTGCCTCACTCCCCCTGATCCCAGTGGCAGCTGCCCAGCCCCTGTGAGGCCCCAGAGCAGCAGGGCAGKGCTGCCATGGATACCCACCCTCATGGCCTCCTGGATGTGGTCCTGGCGCACGAGCTCGGCCGAGCGGTCCATGTACCACTTGAGACAGCGGATCAGCTCCCTGGGGACAGGCAGGCACAGAAACCTTAGCACAGCAACACTTGGCTTCAGGGAGACAGCTCTAAACCAGTCTCATTGCACTTCATTTCAGTGGGCAGTTACAGCTGGCCTTGATTCTGAATTTACATAGTATTTACATTTATTTCAGTTTCAAACCCAGAAAATTATTTCTTATCTGTAATTGATTTGGACCATGAGGAGCACTAAGAGAACATAAAAATATGTCATTAGAGAGATAGCTTTGAGAAAGGCATGGTTCTAAGACCAAAATATACTTTTCTTTTAATAAGAAATCCCAGCTCTCATCTCAATAAGAAGCTTTTAGAAACYGAGATCACAAAGAAAATACCTGCATCTATTTTGCTAAGTACACAAAGACCATCTGGACTAACTTACAAAGCTCTATTAAACCCATGTTTTATTTCAGACATCAGACTACCAAAAMACATTTGTTTTGTCTGAAAGAAGTGCTAATTAACACAAAGCAGAACACCTTATTAATCTCTCACCATGACTATACCTTCCAGTGTTGTATATTTTCTATGGGTTTTCACCTGCCATTGATAGAGTGGTTTTATATTTATTTTAATTACACAAAAATGTGAATTGCTTAAAAGAATCAAAAGAAATTATTAGCTGTTTTTTATAGTTTTCTGTGGCCAAAGATAGAACATATGCAGATATACAAAAGTAATGGTCTAAAAGAAAGAAAAAACAACACCCTGAAGGGTGATTGTTACTGCTTTCAAAAAGCCAGTCTCATTCTCTGATGCAAGACTCTTAAATACTAGAAAATAAGGCAGAATCTTCAAAGTGACAGTGAAATGTGGATTTTTGATCTACTGAAATTAAATTGTAACCAAATAGAACATCTTATGTGAACACCTGTCTGCTTCAGAAGTTACAATTAGTTCTATAAGCTTTCACACCAATCATGTATCCCAACATCCTTAAGATGAGGAATGCATTTGCTCTTGGCAGCTCATTTGTATGGACTACAGACTGATAATGAGTTGTTGCTGAGTAACTTTTCAGTTAAAAAACAAAAGAAAGATTTGCCAGAAGGGCAAAAGAAATGCCCAATGTGGCCATGCTCAGCCACAGGTGACATTCAGCAGCTTTTCCCTACAGCTGTGCTGGGAAACTTCCAGGTGAGCAGCTCCACTCTGGGGACACTGCTGCCAGGAAGGCTGTGATCCTGCTGGTGCCACCCTTCCTAAGCTTGGGGATGCCACCTGTGAAAGGGAGGAACAGAACACCTACTTGTAAGCCAGAGCTCCTGCAAAGTGCTTCTGGATGTAGGTGTCCATGACGGGGCGGAAGTGGAAGTACTTGCTGTCCCGGAGCAGGTTGATGATGAACACCTGGGACAGGGAGAAGGGACCAACTCAAGGAATTGCACATTGCTGCCAAGTATCCACTAAATAGTGTCCCAAGGTGAGGGGCACCCAAATACATGAGCTGCTTTAACCAGTCACAGTGGTGTTTTCAGGTATTGTTGGTTGCTTCTCCCACATGAGAGCAAATACTGGATGTGCTGAGGTCAGCCTGSCCTCCTCACCCAAGGTCATTACACACAGCACAGCTGGATCCAGCTGAGCATTTCAGATTTGACACAAGCACAACACTAGCAACATAATCATAAGAAACTCAAAGCTCACTGAGCATGAGATAAATAACAATGCAGCAGCTTACCAGAGACTGAAAGACCAACAGACCATACTTCTCTGTGTTGTCATCCAAAACTACAAACAACGTGTCCAGAATATCTTGTAGGAACTAAAATGACATCAACAAAGAATTTCAACTTCAATTGTATTCAAAAGGTTATTTCTCCCCTGCTTTAATTAGTTCATACATATTAATATMTCTGTGAAACACTTGCCAAGGACAAATCACTCTGGGTTCACCCATGTGATGTGACAGATTTTAATTTGATTTTACTAAGAAAAAGTTCTCTCTTTGTAAGGAGTATTTTCAAACAAAAATGACAGAAAACCAAAAAATAAGAAATAGGTACTATATACCTGATTTATAATTTTGATTGAGTGTTCCTCTCACTTTAAGCTGACTGGAAGTGCTGCCTGGCACCAGTGGCAAAACAACTCACTCATTCTCAAATCATTGGAGTCCCAGGTACTGCTCAGCATCAAATCTGAGGCTGGGCAGTACATTAAATTTTTATTTACAATGAATAATTTTTCTGAATTATTACATTCTGTTCTTCATATCCCAGTACCAAATGACAGCTGATTTATGGGGAGAATCAATTACTTCTCCCCATGAAATAATTCAATCCATATCTTTCTTTTTCTCTCTCTATAAAACCAGATACTTGTATTGCCCTACAAACAAAGTGTACAAAASATGACATTCTTGAAGAATTCCAGTATAAATGGGATTGTGCTCCCCCTGTTACTGTTACCAAGCTATCATGAAGAGTAACATTCCAGATATGGCAACACTCAAATGAGTTACAGTGAAGTGGCTTTAATGATAAATTACTTARGTGATAGGATTTGTCTTCAGTTTCTTCTCCTTGGTTGTTTGTGTTAGAAATCAGCTTCTACTTCCATATTTATAGGAATAAATCCTAGGGAGAGTTCCCAGCACACCCAGGATTATCAGAGGCATATCTGGAATGCACTGTTTTGCTGAGACCACAAGTATTCAAACACAGTTGGAAGTTCCTGGGCCCTAAGGAAGCTCAGGCCACGCAAGATTATCATTTACAACAACAGTGGCTACAGAACCTGGTGAAATGATGAGCTGGCAGACAAAAGTGTGGTGCAGAGCTGGCTGGATGCACCAGAGAGCCCCTGCCAGGCTCTGTGTCTGCACCACAGCTGTGTGGGACTGCAGACTGGAAGCACTGGTGCTGAGGGCCCAGCTCATGTGGCTGAGAGCATTTGACTAAGGATTAGCTCTGGTTTGATCCCACAGACTGACTGTGCACTAACTTCCCAAATGTATCTTCCTTTTCACATCATAGTAAAATCCCAATTCATACAGGGTGGAAGTTCACAGGGTAAATCAAAAAGCACAGGAAGAGGGAGCCTGCAGATCTGAAGCCACTGCCTATCACAGGTACATCCAAAGGCTGTAATTTCAGGGAGTACCTTAACAATCTCCTCGCCACTGACATGTCTCAGTCTTCCCAGAATATCCATCACYCGATCTGGGTAAGCTTTCCACTTGAGCAGGGCAAGCAGATCCACTGCAGAGAGAGGGAGGAAGAGCTACAACCACACACACAGGGAAGAATGGCAACCCCAGACCCACCAGAGATTCATCATTTTGTACTTCACCTCTAGATGCAGTCCACACTTCTTGGGAAATGACATATATATATATTTATATATATATATATATAAAAAATGGAAAACAAGAAGTACAATATGGAGTGAGTCAATACTGCTAATGGAGAAAGGAATGGAGGAAAGGTAAAGTGCTTTAAAAAGAGTAAAGGCTGCATTTTCCCTGTGTGACTTGACACTGCACTGTGCAATCCACTCCTGTCTGCTCATGCTTTAGGGACATTGTTGTAAAAAATCTTATTTACTTAGCTGCTCTGTAAAAGCCAAGCAAAACAAACTCTGAATTGTGCAYAAGTGCTAAGAGTGAATTGTTCTGCTCTCTYTCCTAGTTCCTGCTGCCTTGTGCASTTGTGAGGGAGCAGCAACTCACCATTCTGGGTCAGTTTGGTGGAAGAGAGCTGTGTGGACACTGAGAAGGTCTCTTTGGTGCTGCGCTGGAAGATGAGGCTGGAGGGGATGTTGGGGCAGCCGTTGTAATCCTCCTTGCAGCAGGGCAGGCCCAGGTACAGCGCGTGGTTGTTGAACGTGCTGTTCTCATCACACTGCAGGGACAGCACAGGGAGGGGCTTGTGCCTTGTCCACCSCACCCCACGTGCCCACAGCCTGGCAGCAGCTCCCCAGCCGTGCCTGGGCTGTGATTTTTGTGGGTGCACACCAACACTTCTAAGGAAAGGCCGTGCCTCAGGGCCTGGACATGCCCAGAACAGAGCCAGCTCTGCAGAGTGGTCTCCAACCACTGCCTCCTTAGAACTCATCACCTCTTCCAGATGTAAACTTAGTGCTGCTGCCTGAAAATTGTACTGAACAAAYAAACCCAGGTGAATCAGCAGGAAGGAAAAATCCCACAGCCCAAACCTCTTGCTGCAGGGCTGCCAAGCAGTGGCACTGCAGCATGAGGCATTTGAATCCAGCACAATGTCATCTTCCAAAGGCACAGAGCAATGCCTTAGGCYGGTAGAAGTGCTGAATGCCCATCAGTGTGTTGGAAGTCAAAATGGATGGGATTAATAGCAGATAAATCATCATCAGGATGGAAAAGGTGAGCTGCACCTAGAATAGAAGGCTCTATCCCCAAACCATGTGAACTTGAATGTATAAAATTTTGAAACTACTATTAATCTGTTCCTCACACACTTCTAATAAGGGGGAGAAGGACAGTGTAATGACCATTAGTCATTTAAGTAATGAAGTAGAGATGAGCAGTGAAAAATCTGCAGAGAACTGGTACCTTATAAACATAAAGCTCATGGATATCATCCGACAAGGTTGTGCCATCATCTCTCATCAGTGGGGTGAATGCAAAACCAAAGAGCTTCTTTTCTCCCTTGTCTTTTGCTGCAGCAAGAGATAGGAAAAGGAAATTATATTTGTGCATACCCTCTCTGCCAATATATACAAGATTACTCACCAGTTTCTCCACATGCCTAAAAGAAAACAAGCAGCTTACAGAACAAACAACTTTTCTAATTCTAATTTCTTTTTTCTAGTTCTGTGTAGAGGACTGACAAGCTTCAAATTGAACACAGACATGCCAAATATAGCAAAATCTAAACGGTTTGAAAACATTCTACAGAAAAACACAACAGAAGAAGAGCAGGGACAGACATCTGCAGAGTGCCCTGCCTGGCACTGCTGGTTCACCGTTTGATACATTCAGGCACAGGCTGCTCAGCCTG